>JAJONR010003067.1:0-48539 GCA_029582245.1 Solanum etuberosum | reverse complement strand
ATATACCTGCTTTCAGTTTTTGTATAGAGATCATGGTGGCCTCGATGGCCCAATCAGGACTTTTGTGCTAGTTGGCTATTTCTTTATATGAACTCTTGAGAGTAGCTGTTTCTTTTATAGATCTGTTGACAGGGGCCTTGCCGGCCGAGGGCTTAATTTTAAGCCGAGATATACTTGTTTATTTTCTTGATTGCGTGTGGCTGCCATGCGCTAGTAGCAAATGGTTCAGCAGGGTCAGCTCGGGCTTAAGTTTTGGCATTAAGAGCCAGTTGCAACCCTTGAGTTTGGGGCGTGACAATTTTGATCATAAAGGAAGAGTTTTATGAAATCAAGGATGTATTGATAGAGTTACATGAATTTATGATGAAATCTATATCTAACCCATGTTTTCTAAATATTGATGATTGAAAGTGGGTTTTGAACCTTGAAAGGTAAATTACGGAATTATGCATGTTCTTATGAAATCTATGCTAATATTTTAAGGATGCTTTGAGAGTAAAGTATCAATGATGATGTTGTTGTTGTGTTGTTGAAAGGATTGTTCTCATATACACATGAACATATGATTGTGAAAGATTTTCTCACATTGTAAGGATTCTAATGTTGAAAGGTCTTCTCACCTAATTGAATCAAAGATTAAGAGTTATACTAATGAAACCTAGCTTGGATTGGTTATTTAATGGTACCTTTCCATGGACAATGACTTAGCTTGGATTGGCAAGATGACGTGCCCTTCAATGGATAATAAGAACAAGTAAGAAATGACTATTCCGTGAGATTTATGCTTAGCACCGAGAGGATATTGATATGGAAGCACTCCCGTTATTAGAGGCCGGGTTTCTAGAAGCAATCTCCTTATCCCTTACCTATGTGCCCCCATAGGATGATTGTCTAGATAGACATTAGCTAGTGGATCGACTTAAGCCAGAAGTTCATGGTCCTTACCTTGGCAAGTAGGACAACCCTTTTCGGTGTGGGAGACACCGAGGGATCATGTTATAGCTTACATGGTCTCTATGTAGGTTAAGGTTAATTCCCATATTAATAATGAACTAAGGTCACTTCAAGAAGTATCTCATATGTGTTCAAAGATTTTAATGATGTTAGATTGCATTGACCATGATTTATGACTTATGTTTTCTAACCCTCTTATATCATGTTTTAGCTTGGTCAATTGCATGTCATGAAATGTCCTCTTTTAGCATGATTTAAATGTTTTATGCATGACTACTTGTCATGAGGTTGTACTGGGTGAGTGTTTCTTAATTTTTATCTAGTAGTTGTAAGTTTGTATAGTGAGCGAGCAATCATATTGATATCCGGGTTTAGTGATAAACATTAATCTTGAATTTGAGATGAGCGTCGTGATCAAAAGAATGGTAACACGAGGGCGATGATGTTAGTCTTGAGATCTGATCTGGTAGACTTGACATAGAGTGGGTGGAAAATTGAGATTTTAGTTGCAATAAATATGAGTGGTACAAGTGAGAGATCCTAACTTTTAGATAAGGGCAGTGAAGTGTGGCTAAGTCATAAGAGTAATAAGAGCATTAAGAGTTGTACCCGAGATTGTACGTAATCAGACAAGGCTCCAATTAAGTTATGATATTTCATGTGTCCGTGGCTAGTATATTTAATCTGTCGATATGGAATAGGCTAATGTAGGCATTATTTTTCCTTAAGAGTTAGATGAAACGACCCTATGAACCAATGAAAAGAGGTCAAGAGAAGTATCTTAGAAAGAGGCCTTAGAAGAAATCTTAGTACATGCATATGGAGAGTTCAGTAGCCATGAGATAAGCCTTAACAGAGTATTAGAGTAAAGCGAACGTAGACTAGTTTAGATATGATGGAATAAATCCATAGCTTTAGAGTATCAAATTCATACCCAAGGGGGAGATGATAAGATGTGAAATCAAGTCAAGTGTTGAGAATGAGATCGTGATGTCTTCAAAAAGAGTTTTAGAGATATATCAATCCATTCATAATTTTGTGTATTCCTCAGTCCAGTTATTACAACATCTTGTTGATATTCCTAATATTAGAATTGTGTATATGACCTATGTCATACACTTCAGAGAGATTCACATCTAAGCTCAATTTCCAGAATGAGGGGCAAAGACTTTAGCCCATTGATCTCAATCTTACTCCATAAAGTTATGGATATCAGTCTCATGATATGAACCTATTCATATAAGCAATCAAGTCTCACACTATGTTTAGTCTCACAAATTCATGAATTACTCTCAATAGCTAGCAACATAATGTTATGTCATGCATATTCTTATATCAAAATTCTTGAATGAATCATGCTTATGATCTTTCGCCCTAAAAGTCCTTTCAGTAATCCTTTTTAATTTTGGAGAGTGGTGTTGTTGATAATAGTTGTGTGATGATGGAGGAGAGGATTATTATTTCTTATTGTGATAGTGGTGGTGTGTTTATTCCATCTAAGAGTATGAATGTGGAGGAAGAAGGAGATAAGGCTTTACAATGAGTACTAAGTCAACTTCCTGGTGGTAATGCATGAAAGTTCAGTTGGTAGAGATGATGAGAAGTTCTTAGAAAGTGGGTTATTAGGATTCTATCGAGTGGTTAAGGTTCTAAGCTTGAATGTGGTGTTGTTAACATGAGGACAATGTGTGATACATTAGGTGTTTTGTGATATGAACTCAAGGTTAGCTGAATTTAGCGGTAAGGAGTAGTGTTCTTGGGATGAGATTTCTTACAGAGATATATAACCAGAATCTTGTGATTTAGATCAGAATAATCAACCTATGTTAAGTAACCCTTCAATCTGCAGTTTAACCATCATTCGATGATGAATGATCCCAAGGGGGAGATATGGTAAGACCCCAAAAATTTCTAAGTTAAGACTCGAACAATTCTTTATTTACTTGTAGGGTCATATCGGGTGATTCTTAAATTGCCCATATGTGTAAAGGTAAATTCATTAGTGTGGGAATGATTTTAGATATCAATTAAGGTCACTAGAAACTCCTAGCACAAAGTAGAGTTGAAAGTTTAAGTTTTGATGTAAGATTCTTCTTGGGTCAACTTCAAATGATCATATCTCTTAGAATATAAGGAGTTACGTGGCCCATAACCTATCAAATTAAAGGTATTTGAAAATTCTTTCCAACGCCACAAATTTCTAAGTAAAACGTTATGACCATTTTAGTAATTGATACAGTGCAGTGACGAATTAGCCGATGGGAAAACATTAAAAAATGTCTTTTTGACCTTTTACCTCCAAGAAAACCCTAAACGAATTTTTTGACTAATATAAGGCTCAAAACAATCAGATTTTCATCTTTTAATCCATCATTCTCTTCTCTCTCAAACCCTAGGGTAAAACCCTAAGAAAAAATCAAAGTAGAAGACTCCATTCAAGATTCTTTCAATCTTTTTCAAGATTCTTCTTCAAGGTAAGTCCTTCTCCAAGAATTTCATTCTTTCCAACTCAAATTCCTCCATACAATTATGAATTACTAATGAAAATCATAATTCTTGGACATAGAGATTTCAAGAAACTAATTCAAGAATCTCAAGAAAAGTTTTCTTTATTGTTTACCTTCAAGCTAGGGTTTCAAGACTTTTAATCAAAATTCTTCTACAAGATTCTTCAAGAACCTTGTTCTTCCAGGTATGTAAGGCTATCATAGTGTTGTACTATTTCGTCTTCACGCCCTACATCTACTTTCAAATTTGTAAAAGAATAATCTAGGATTCTATCCCTAGATTTGAGTATTCTTGAGATAAGTTGATTTTGAGTTCTTGAATCCCTGATTCTTTTGAAATTCTATTCCTAAGTATTGAGTTTCTATATTTTATTGAGATGTTTGAGTTGGTTTGTTCATATCTATAATTCAGCATGAACCCTATTTTGAGTTACAAATCTTGAGATGTTTTTCAAAGCCAACACTTGAGTTTTAAACTAAGTTTTTGAGGAAGTAAAGATGAGTTTTGAGAAAAAGTTTAAAGGGTCTATTTCATAAAGACTTCAGAGTTTCTAATGTTATTTTATTCATATATATACATATACATATGTACCTATGTTAATTATTGTACTTGAAAGATAAGTTCATAAGTGCATGTTTTCAAGAAGGTAAACACGTCTCATGTTTTGAAAAGTATTTCAAGTAATGTAGGAAGTTCATTCTTTGTAATGGGTGAATTGAGCACAAAGTTATATTAAATTATTTGGGAGTAGTATCGAGCACCGAGTTGGGTTAGAGTCTTTTATGATTCAGAAGTCCCATAGCACTACGTAGCTAGCGTAGGATAGGATAGCATTGATTCTTCATGCGACTCCTCACTGCCTCTGAAAAGGCTAATTAGATGGATCCATAGTCACGATATCATCCTTTACCCCCGGCAAGGTATTAGATGGTCCCTTGCAACGTGCGGCAGGACGTTGTATCATTGTTAGGCTAATAGTAATGGTTGTCGGTTAGAGAAACTCCCCACAAGTCAAGTATATTATTTTCATGTTGCTTTCATTTTATATTTTATCGTAAAGCTTAAATTGTTTTCACTTGATGTTCATGTATTGATTTAGTTGAGTTACCTTCAGTCATTCAGTTCAGTTATTTGTTTACTCAGCCAAATTACATACTCGTTCATTCCATGTACTAATGTCATTCGACCTGCATCCTTTTATGATGCATATATAGGTGTTCATGATTATCAACAGACGCTTCGTTAAGATCTCTCTACACTTCAGTTATCTTTGGCGAGACTCTATGTATTCCAGAGGACTTCACAGTTACTTTCCAGTTAGTAGTTTTGAGGTGTCGTGGGTCTTGTCCCGACAGCCTTCCTTAATAGTAGAGGCTTCATAGATAGACCATTTTGTAGAGTCTTTCAGTTTCAGATATTTTACTTAAAACTTATGTTTCGTACTCAGTATATCTAGTTCGGTTATGAGATTCAGTAAATTATTTTTAAACACTTCTTCCAATTTGATGCTTATGTATGTTTTAGTTAGTCTTTCGCTTGTAGTCAGCTAGGATGAGGGTTCACTACGCGACCAACAATGGTTCTCGAGTGCCGGCCACGTCCAGGGTGTAGGCTCGGGTCGTGACAAATTTATTTTATCATTAATGTTATTATTCTCTTTTCCTTAATATTTCTCAATTTCTTCCCTAAATCTCACTATTAATGATATTTATATCATTTCCTTAAATCACTTTTTTCCTTTTCCGTGTTCCATTTTTACTTCTTTTTAAAAAATTATTTCATTCAAGAAACTTGTACTTTTATACAATACAAAGGTTTTTTAAAAAAATCTTTTTTACGATTTTGTTTCCTAAATCTGATCAATTATGACATTAAACATTTCCGTAAATCATTTCTCTTCCTTTTTTTATTACTTTTTTTTTTATATTTATTTATTCAATTCAAGAAATTTATGTCTCTATTTAATATAAATGTATTTATTTTATCTTCTTTATTTTTCTGTTTCGTTCTTTATTTATTTTTAAAGTTTCACCTCCATAACTAATATTTATTAAACTTCTACTCTTAATAATATTATTAATTCCATGATTTTTAAGTTTTCATATTTGTCACGCCCCGAGCGTATTACCTGAGAGTGGCCGACACTCGAGAACCATTGCTAGCCCCAAGCGAACCCTTGGCCTAGCTAAACTCTAAGCAGAAAACTTACTCAACATAAGTTAGGGTGCATAGAGTGGCGCAGTGCGCCAGGCCCCAACCTTGATTTCAGCTTTAAAATTACCAAGAAAAGGATTACTACCTTGATTTGGAATTTCTCCGGACTCAAAGAGATGTGGGTATCTCTTCTTCATATCCTCCTCAGCCTCCCAAGTAGCTTCCTTAACAAACTGATTCCTCCATAAGACCTCGACTGGTGCAACCTCCTTGGTCCTCAACTGGTGAACCTGACGATCAAGTATCTGAACGGGAATCTCCTAATAAGATAGGCTATCCTTAATACCAATATCTTCAGTCGGTATAATAAGTGAAGGATCACCCATATACTTCTTCAACATTGATATGTGAAATACCGGATGAACCGATGCTAACTCTGATAGTAGCTCCAATCCATAGGCTATATTGCGAATCCTCTTGGATATCCTGTAAGGACCAATATACCGGGGACTAAGCTTCTTTTTCTTGCCAAACCTCATAACACCCTTCATGGATGAAACCTTCAAGTAAACCCAATCATCCACCTCAAACTCCAAGTCTTTTCTCCTAACATCAGTATAGGATTTCTGATGACTCTGATGTTTTCAATCTTTCTTAAATAGTATTTACCTTCTCCATAGCTTGATGAACCAAGTCATGTCCTATCAACCCAGCCTCACCAACCTTAGACCATCCAATAGAAGATCTACATATTCTCCAATAAAGAGCCTCATAGGCGTTTGGATGCTAGAGTGATAAGTATTGTTGTAAGCAAACTCTATTAAAGGTAAGTGATCATCCCAACTACCCTTGAAATCGATCACACAAGCCCTCAATATATACTCTAAAGTATGAGTTGTAAGCTCTGCTTGACCATCAGTCTGAGGATGAAAAGCATTACTAAGGTTCACCTTTGAACCCAAACCCTTCTGGAAAGACTTCCAAATTTGTGCGGTGAATTGCGCACCTCTATCTGAAATAATGGATACCGGAACTCCATTAAGTCTGACTATCTCTTGAATATATAACTTGGCATAATCCTCTGCTGAAAAGGTAGTCTTTACCGGTAAGAAATGGGCTGATTAAGTCATCCGATCTACAATCACACAAATAGAATTATGCTGCCTGTGAGACCGCGGTAAACCAGTAATAAAATCCATATTAATCATCTCCCACTTCCATTCCAGAAGATCTTTGTTCTGAGCCATACCACCGGGCCTCTGGTGCTCTACCTTGACTTGTTGCAAATTCGGGCACATAGCAACAAACTCTACAATACCCTCTTCAAACTACTCCACCAATAGACTTCTCTCAAGTCACGATACATCTTTATGGAACCAGGATGAATTTAATATCTGGAGCTATGAGCTTCCTCCATGATCCTCTCTTGGAGTTCATCCACCTTTGGTACACACAACCTACCTTGATACCTCAATACTCCATCTCCCCCTTTCTCAAAATCCATCTACTTATGAACATTTGCCTTTAATTCAAGAAAAATAGGGTCTTGGTCTTGTTTCTCTTTCACTACAGACACTAATGATGATTCAGCCCCATTTATCACCACCACTCCTCCTTCATTGGAATCCATTAACCGGAATCCCAATCGTGCAAGTCTCTGCATATCTTTGGCTAATTCTTTCTTGACTTCCTCAACATGGTTGGTACTACCCATAGACAAGCTACTCAAAGTATCAGCAACAACGTTATTCTTACCCGGGTGATAGAGAATACTCATATCATAATCCTTAAGTAACTCCAACCACCTCCTTTGTCAGAGATTAAGCTATTTCTTACTGAATACATACTGAAGGCTCTTGTGATCGGTGAACACATCTACATGAACAACCATAGAGATAGTGACGCCATATTTTCAAAGTAAACACTACAACAGCCAACTCTAGACCATGGGTTGGGTAATTCCTCTCATGAATCTTAAGCTGTCTGGAGGCATAAGCTATAACTTTGCCATTCTGCATCAATACACAACCCAGTGCAATTGTGGACGCATCACAATATACGACAAAGCCTTGTCTACCCTCCGGTAAGGTCAACATGGGGAAATAGTCAACCTAGTCTTCAATTCCTGAAAGCTTTTCTCAGAAGCTTCAGACCATTGAAACCTAACTATTTTTTTAGTCAACATGGTCAAAGGGGATGCAATAGATCAGAACCCCTCGACAAACTTCCTATAGTAACCAGCCAATCCCAAGAAACTCCTAATATCAGTTGGAGATGTGGGTCTAGGCCAGTTCTGCACTGCCTTAATCTTTTGAGTGTCAACTCGAATCCATCACCATAAATAATGTGGCCTAAGAATTCCACAGACTCAAGCCAAATTCACACTTAGAGAATTTAGCATAAAACTCTCTATCCTTGAGATTTTAAGAACTACTCTGAGATGACTAGCATGATCCTACTCATTCCTCGAATAAATCAGAATGTCATCAATGAAAATGATAACAAACATATCAAGATAAGGCTTAAGCACTTTGTTCATAAGGTCCTTGAACGCTGAAGGAGCATTAGTCAAACCAAATGACATGACTAGAAACTCATAATGACTATAACGGGTCCTGAATGCTATCTTAGGGATGTCATTTTCTCTTACTCTCAACTGATGATAGCCAGATCTGAGGTCTATCTTAGAAAAACAAGTGGCACCATGAAGTTGATCGAAATGATAATCAATTCTCAAAAGAGGATACTTATTCTTGATAGTAACATTGTTCAACTGACGGTAATCTATACATATTCTAAGAGAACCATCCTCTTCCTCAAAAATAAGACTGGACCACCCCAAGGTGAGACACTTGGTCGAATGAAACCTTTCTCAAGAAGGTATTTCAACTGCTGTTTTAACTCTTTCAACTCAGTGGGGTCATTCTATATGGCGGAATAGAGATAGGACGAGTATTAGGAAGGATTTCTATACTGAAGTATATTTCTCTCAGGAGGGACTCTGGGAAGATCATCTGGAAAGATCTCTGGAAACTCACTCACAACTGGAACTGACTGAATAGGTGGTGTCTCAAAACTAGAGTCATTAAATCGGATTAAGTGATAGATGCACCCCTTGGAAACTAACTTTCTCTCCTTAAGGTGCGAAATAAAATGACCCTTAGGCACTGCTGAACTACTCCTCCACTCAATAACTGGCTCATTAGGAAACTGGAAATTACTACTCCAGTTGTACAATCAACTAAGGCATAACAGGCATGAAACCTGTCCATACCTTGAATAACATCAAAATCTATCATATCTAACTCAGCTAAGTCAACCATGGTTTCCTTGTGATTGACAGAAATGGTACAATCACGATAAACTCTCTCAGCTAGAATAGACTTACCAACAGGTGTAGAAACACTGAAGGGCTCCAAAAGTTGCTCAGGAAGGATATCAAAATTCATAGCAACATAAGGAGTCACAAAAGATAGACTCGTACCTGGATCTAGCAATGCATCAACATCAAAAGTAAATACTTTGATCATACCAGTGACAACTTCTGGCGAATTCTCTTGCTCTTGGTGACTGGTGATAGCATACAAACGGTTTGCTCCTCTGCCTGTCCCTGAAGTAGTTCCTCTAGGTGCAACTCTATCTGGCGGAGCGGCTGAAGAAGATTGGCCTCTATTTCCCCCATTACCACTTCCCTGCCTGTTCTTTGGGCACTCTCTCATGAAGTGACCATTTTGACCACACTTTAAGCAACCAGTTGAGCCATCACGACACGCTCCTGGGTGATTTCTACCACACATTGCACATGCATGAGTCCTATTACCTCCTTCTGCCACACTACCTTGAGACTGTGCAGGTCTAGCTCTGAAGTTCTGTGTATTCTAATTCCTGAACTCACCTCTGTTCCTTAGTGCAGGTGCACTAGCAGATAGTGGAGCAGGTCCATTTTGATTTTGTTGAAAAGATGACTGGTTCACATTACTCTTCTTGTGCCCGGACTCGTGTCCTGTTGTCTTAGCTTTCTTGTGTCGGAACTCTTCTCTATCCCTCAAATTATCTTCCTCAACCTGTTGCACATGGATCATCAGCCTTGCTATGTCCATGTCTCCAATCAACATCGCAGCCTTACCCTGTTTCCTTCACATACGAGATAACCCAACCACAAACAAGATCATCTTACTCCTCATATCAGCAACCATCTCCGGCGGGACGTTGTATCATTGTTAGGCTAATAGTAATGGTTGTCGATTAGAGAAACTCCCCACAAGTCAAGTATATTATTTTCATGTTGCTTTCATTGTATATTTTATTGTAAAGATTAAATGGTTTTCACTTCATATTGATGTATTGATTTAGTTGAGTTGCCTTCAGTCATTCAGTTCAGTTATTTGTTTACTCAGCCAAATTACATACTCGTTCATTCCATGTACTGATTTCATTCCACCTACATCCTTTTATGATGCAAATATAGGTGTTCATGATTATCAACAGGCGCTTCGTTAAGATTGCTCTACACTCCAGTTAGCTTTGGCGAGCTGCTATGTATTCCAGAGGACCTCACAATTACTTTCCAGTTAGTAGTTTTGAGGTGTCGTGGGTCTTGTCCTGGCATCCTTCCTTAATATTAGAGGCTTCATAGATAGACAGTTTTGAAGAGTCTTTCAGTTTCAGATATTTTACTTAAAATTTATGTTTCATACTCAGTATATCCAGTTTAGTTTTGAGATTCAATAAATTATTTTTAAACACTTCTTCCAATTTGATTCTTATGTATGCTTGACTTAGTCTTCCGCTTGAAGTCAGCCAGTATGACGGTTTAGTAGAAGACCATCAATGGTTCTCGAGTGTCGGCCACGTCAAGGGTGTAGGCTTGGGTCGTGAAAAATTTATTTTATCATTAATGTTATTATTCTCTTTTCCTTAATATTTCTTAATTTCTTCTTTTAATAATTTAATTTCTTCCCTAAATCTCACTATTAATGATATTTATATCATTTCCTTAAATCACTTTTTTCCTTTTCCGTGTTCCTTTTTTACTTCTTTTTAAAAATTTATTTAATTCAAGATACTTGTACTTCTATATAATACAAAGGTTTTTATAAAAAATCATTTTTACGATTTTGTTTCCTAAATCTGATCAATTATGCCATTAAACATTTCTGTAAATCATTTCTCTTCCTCTGTTTATTCCTTTTTATTTTTTATTTTTTATTTATTCAATTCAAGAAATTTATGTCTCTATTTAATATAAATGTATTTATTTTATCTTCTTTATTTGTCATTTTCGTTCTTTATTTATTTTTAAAGTTTCACCACCATAACTTATATTTATTAAACTTCTACTCTTAATAATATTATGAATTCCATGATTTTTAAATTTTCATATTTGTCACGCCCCGAGCCTATACCCTGGACGTGGCCGACATTCGAGAACCATTGCTGGCCCCAAGCGAACCCTTGGCCTTGCTCAACTCTCAGCAGAAGACTTACTCAACATAAGGTTGGGGCGCACTGAGTGGCGCGGTGCGCCAGGCCCCAACCTACAGAACACTAGTTGTGGGGCACTGAGTGGCGCGACGCCCCAAGTCTCTGCCCAGAAAACTAACGAATTTTCTTGCTATAATTTCATGTCTAACTTCTCTAGAATCGAACAATTTCCCTCAAACGCTTATGGATTCTTAGACCCAACATAATTACAACAAACTCCGCTCTAAAATCACTCAAGTACAACACTCCAACACAAGATCCTCATAGCAAGAACTTAACGAAACATCAAAACTCAATAACGAAAAACAACGCTTCAAGAACATTCATCAAGAACTTAAATTCATCAATCTTTATGGATGGATTTAAATATGTAAATCATGATTAGCGTGTGGGTGAACGAACCCATCACTACGAAAACTTACATACCTTAATTTGGCGTAATTCCTTGACAAATCTCACGAATCTTGACGAACGCCTTGAACCTTTCCTCTTTTCTCCTCTTTTCCTCTTCTTGAACTCCTCTCAAAACCATAAGCGTAATTAGGGTATGTAAAAATGGCCCAAATAAGATTTGACCCCAAATATTACAAAAAAAATTGTTTTAATCTGATGGGGTTAGGAAAACACCAAAATACCCATCATTAATTCGAGTAATTTTACTTAACTGGACAAGCTAACTTCAAACGGGGATATCTCCCTCATCCGAACCCGAAACTTAGCAAACTCGGTGGCGTTGGAAAGAGGATTCCAGACCTTTCATTTGATATCTTATGGACCACCTAACCCATCCTGTACTTAAAGTTATGGTTGCTTGAAGTTGACCCAAACTCACAACTTAAGCATAACTTGCAAAATTCTCAATTTAGCTATTTCCAACTTAGCGTTTTCTAAATTTATCTCTTTCTAAGGCGGGATGTTACAATATCTCCCCCTTGGGAACATTTGTCCTCGAATGAGATCACTCTAAAGTAGAACTAAGTGTGGAAACATCTAACACCCAGCTAAAACACTCAATATGCAAAGTTACACAAAATTTCAACTTAAATAGTACCAAGAAAAGGATTATTACCTTGATTTGGAAATTCTCCGGACTCAAAGAGATCTGGGTATCTCTACTTCATATCCTCCTCAGCCTCCCAAGTAGCTTCCTCAACAAACTGATTCCTCCATAAGACCTTGACTGGTGCAACCTCCTTGGTCCTCAACTTGCAAACATCACGATCAAGTATTTGAGCGGGAATCTCCTCATAAGATAGGTTGTCCTTAATACCAATATCTTCAGTCGGTATAATAAGTGAAGGATCGCCCATACACTTCTTCAACATTGATATGTGAAATACCGTATGAACCGCTGCTAACTCTGATAGTAGCTCCAATTCATAGGCTATATTGCCTATCCTCTTGGATATCCTGTAAAGACCAATATACCGAGGACTAAGCTTCTTTTTCTTGCCAAACCTCCTAACACACTTCATGGATGAAACCTTCAAGTAAACCCAATCATCCACCTTAAACTCCAAGTATCTTCTCCTAACATCAGTATAGGATTTCTGACGACTCTGCACTGTTTTCAATGTTTCTTAAATAGTCTTTACCTTCTCCATAGCTTGATGAACCAAGTCATGTCCTATCAACCCAGCCTCACCAACCTCAAACCATCCAATAGGAGATCTATATATTCTCCCATAAAGAGCCTCATAGGGAGCCATTTAGATGCTAGAATGCTAACTATTGTAGTAAGCAAACTCTATTAAAGGTAAGTGATCGTCCTAACTACCCTTGAAATCGATCACACAAGCCCTCAACAGATACTCTAAATTCTGAATTGTACGCTTCGCTTGACCATCAGTCTGAGGATGAAATGTTGTACTAAGGTTCACCTTTGAACCCAAACCCTTCTGGAAAGACTTCCAAATTTGTGCGGTGAATTGCGCACCTCTATCTGAAATAATGGATACCGCAACTCCATTAATTCTGACTATCTCTTGAATATATAACTTGGCATAGTCCTCTGCTGAAAAAAAAGTCTTTACCAGTAAGAAATGGGTTGATTTATTATCCGATCTACCATCACACAAATAGAATTATGCTGCCTGCGAGACCGCGGTAAACCAGTAATAAAATCCATATTAATCATCACCCACTTCCATTCCAGAAGATCTATGTTCTGAGCCATACCACCGGACCTCTGGTGCTCTACCTTGACTTGTTGTAATTCAGGCACTTAGCAACAAACTCTGCAATACCCCTCTTCAAACTACTCCACCAATAGACTTCTCTCAAGTCACGATACATCTTTATGGAACCAGGATGAATAGAATATCTGGAGCTATGAGCTTCCTCCATGATCCTCTCGTTGAGTTCATCCATCTTTGGAACACACAACCTACCTTGATACCTTAACACTCCATCTCCCCATTTTTCAAAAGCCATCTGCTTATGAACATTTGCCTTTTAATTCAAGCAAAATAGGGTTTTGGTCTTGTTTCTCTTTCACTTCAGACACTAATGACGATTCAGCCCCATTCATCACCACCACTCCTCCTTCATTGAAGTCCATTAATCGGAATCCCAATCGTGCAAGTCTATGCACATCTTTGGCTAATTCTTTCTTTCCTTCCTCAACATGGTTGGTACTACCCATAGAAAATCTACTCAAAGCATCATCAACAAAATTAGCCTTACCCGGGTGATAGAGAATACTCGTATCATAATCCTTGAGTAACTCCAACCACCTCCTCTGTCTGAGATTAAGCTCTTTTTGACTGAATACATACTGAAGGCTCTTGTGATCGGTGAACACATCTACATGAACAACCATAGAGATAGTGACGCCATATTTTCAAAGTAAACACTACAACAGCAAACTCTAGACCATGGGTTAGGTAATTCCTCTCGTGAATCTTAAGCTGTCTAGAGGCATAAGCTATAACTTTTCCATTCTGCATCAATACACAACCCAGTCTAACTCTGGATGCATTGCAATATACCACAAAGCCTTGTGTACCCTCCGGTAAGGTCAACACTGGGGCAATAGTCAACCAAGTCTTCAATTCCTGAAAGCTTTTCTCACAAGCTTCAGACCATTGAAACTTAACTGTTTTCTAAGTCAACTTGGTCAACGGGGATGAAATAGATGAGAACCCCTCGACAAACCTTCTATAGTAACCAGCCAATCCCAAGAAACTCCTAATATTAGTTGGAGATATGGGTCTAGGCCAGTTCTGCACTACCTTAATCTTTTGAGTGTCCTAATAATGCCACAGACTCAAGCCAAAATTCACACTTAAAGAATTTAGCATACAACTCTCTATCCTTGAGATTTTAAGAACTACTCTGAGATGACTAGCATGATCCTGCACATTCCTCGAATAAATCAGAATGTCATCAATGAAAACGATAACAAACATATCAAGATAAGGCTTAAGCACTTTATTCATAAGGTCCTTGAACGCTGAAGGAGCATTAGTCAAACCAAATGACATGACTAGAAACTCATAATGACTATAACGGGTCCTGAATGCTATCTTAGGGATGTCATTTTCTCTTACTCTCAACTGATGATAGCCAGATCTGAGGTCTATCTTAGAAAAACAAGTGGCACCATGAAGTTGATCGAAATGATAATCAATTCTCAAAAGAGGATACTTATTCTTGATAGTAACATTGTTCAACTGACGGTAATCTATACACATTTTAAGAGAACCATCCTTCTTCCTCAAAAATAAGACAGGACCACCCCAATGTGAGACACTTGGTCGAATGAAACCTTTCTCAAGAAGGTCTTTCAACTGTTGTTTTAACTCTTTCAACTCAGTGGGGTCATTCTATATGGCGGAATAGAGATAGGACGAGTATTAGGAAGGATTTCTATACTGAAGTATATTTCTCTCAGGAGGGACTCTGGGAAGATCATCTGGAAAGATCTCTGGAAACTCACTCACAACTGGAACTGACTGAATAGGTGGTGTCTCAAAACTAGAGTCATTAACTCGGACTAAGTGATAAATGCACCCATTGGAAACTAAATTTCTCTCCTTAAGGTACGAAATAAAATGACCCTTAGGCACTGCTGAACTACTTCTCCACTCAATAACTGGCTCATTAGGAAACTTTAAATTACTACTCGAGTTCTACAATCAACTGAGGCATAACAGGCATGAAGCCTGTCCATACCTTGAATAATATCAAAATCTATCATATCTAACTCGGCTAAGTCAGCCATGGTTTCCTTGTGATTGACAGAAATGGTACAATCACGTTATACTCTCTTAGTTAGAATAGACTCACCAACAAGTGTAGAAACCCTGAAGGGCTCCAAAAGTTGCTCAGGAAGGATACCAAAATTCATAGAAACATAAGGAGTCACAAAAGATAGACTCGCACCTGGATCTAGCAATGCATAAACATCAAAAGTAAAGACTTTGATCATACCAGTGATAACATCTGGCGAATTCTCTTACTCTTGGCGACTGGTGATAGCATACAAACGGTTTGATCCTCCGCCTGTCCCTGAAGTAGCTCCTCTAGGTGCAACTCTGTCTGGCGGAGCCGCTGAAGAAGATTGGCCTCTATTGCCCCCATTACCACCTCCCTGCCTGTTCTTTGGGCACTCTCTCATGAAGTGACCATTTTTACCACACTTGAAGCAACCAGTTGAGCCATCACGACACGCTCCTGGGTGATTCCTACCACACATAGCACATGCAGGAGTCCCATTACCTTCTTGTGCCACACTACCTTTAGACTGTGCAGGTCTAGCTCTGAAGTTCTGTGAATTTTGATTCTTGAACTCCCCTCTGTTCCTTGGTGCAAGTGCACTAGCAGATGATGGAGCAGGTCCATTTTGCTTTTGTTGAAAAGATGACTGATTCGTATTAATCTTCTGGTGCCCGGACTCGTGTCCTGTTGTCTTAGCTTTCTTGTTTCAGAACTCTTCTCTATCCCTTAGCTTATATTCCTCAACCTGTTGCACATGGATCATGAACCTTGCTATGTCCATGTCTCTTATCAACATTGCATCCTTACCCTGTTTGCTTCACAGATGAGATAACCCAAACAAGATCATCTTACTCCTCATATTAGCAACCATCTCCGGAGAATAACGGGAAAGTTGAGTGAACTTGAGGTTGTACTCATTCACACTCATAGATTCCTGCTTAAGAGTGATGAATTCTCTTACCTTTGCCTCTCTCAGCTAATGGGGAAAGAAACACCCCATGAAGGCCTCTTCGAAAATAGCCCAACTCACAATTGGTGCACCCTCAACTCTACTCTTCTTCCATTGGTCATACCAAACTCTAGCAACACCCTTCAATTGGTATGCAATTAGTTCTACTCGCTCAGTATCAACAACATGCATCACCTCAAATACTTTCTGCAACTTTTCCAGAAAATTTTTTGGTTCCTCAGTGACACTTGAACCAGTGAAATCTGGAGGATTCATCCTTAAGAACTCACAGATTCTGAATGTATCAGTCACATCCTTTCGATTCCCTTTATGTTGCCCAGCTTGGTTGGTCACCACTTGACTAAACATCCAGATAGCATCTCAGAACTCAGCATTAGTGACCTCTCATTGGGGTTGCACTTCTGGTGCATTGGGGACCCCTTATTCCTGAGGATCAACATTCCTCCTAGCAGGACGACCTCATAAAGCTCTTCGTGGAGGCATGATCTGAAAGATACGCGCAAGCACGAATTAGAAATAAACTTTATAGAGTTAAACTCTATCGCACGAAAAGAGTATGAAAGAAGTGAATAGTTCCTAAATATCGCAGCCTCCTAATTATAGATGTGGCGTGCTTGACAGCGATAGCCAGATTCTACAGACACGGCTTCATAGACACCCTAGGACTCTTGAACTCTGTGCTCTGATACCAAGTTTGTCACGCACTGAGCCTACACCCTGGCCGTCGCCGGCACTCGAGAACCATTGCTGGCCCGAAGCGAACCCTTGGCCTGGCTCAACTCTCAGCAGAAGACTTACTCAACATAAGATGAACTCAAATGAAAACTTTAACTCAATATCACAAAAGATAATCTCAGAATATTTTAGAAATAAAACATTCAAAATGGCCTCAAGGGTGACTCAAGTCTAAAACATAACAACTGAAATGAACAAGACTCATGAACTACTACTGTCTATGTATCTATGAAGTATCTAATACTATGAGGGATGTCGGGACAAGACCCCCGATCATCCTAACAAACTGAAATAGATGAAGATAAATAAGGGATCCTCCGGAAGCAAGGAGGCTCACCAAACAACTCTGGAACTCGACTGGATTAATGAAGCGCTGGTTGATGATCCTGGTTACCTGTATCTGCATCATGAAAGATTCAGGCCAAATGTACGAGCATGTAAGGGGAATACTAAGCATAACCTGCAAGATTGAACTGATAAAAAGGAAACATACTCACCTCGACTCTACACAACTCAACCTCAACTCATGGATACTCAACTCAATGCAATATGAAACGATGATAAAAGTGCAGTTTATATAAAACATTTAAAATAGTAGATAACAACTTAATGTATTTAAAAATACAATAATAACTCAGTTTGTATGTAAATATACAAAATAACTCTGTTTGGGAGATTCTCTAACCGACAACCATCACTATGAGCTATGTGATGATACAACGTCTCACCCACACTGCTAGAACTTTCCTATACCTTACTGGGGTATAGATTTCCTCAACTAAGTGGATCCACTAAGCTATTCTTAAAAATCATTAAGGAATCATCTAAAAAGTATGACCCTTTCTACCCACGTTGGCTACATCGTTTATGAGAACTTTAAATTATATGAACTCGTCCCCATATCGGTGCTCAATACAACTCCCAAAATATAGCTTAGCTCATATGTTTAAAAACATTTCCTCATCCTCAACTTTGAGATTATTACTCAAAAGATTTCTCTTAAAAGAGATAGTACTCAAAACTCCTCATGAACTCCTTTGAAAATTAGTGTTTCCTCTCAATTTAAATGTGAAAACATTTACTCTTGGGAATACTTAGTTCTCTTATATTCATTTTGAAAAATGAACCTCAGCTCTCCTTATCCTCAAACTCAAATACTCAAGTCTTAAAACAAGTTTTAAAAGATTCTGAAAGACTTCTTTAAAAGACTCGAAGAACTCTCGAGACTTTACTCTTAACTCTTTCCTTGAATTTAAATTATGAATTCAAGGGTTGTGATTAATGTTATTAATGATCTCTCGATGTTTAAATGTAGTTTAGAGTGTGGATATCAAGTAGAAAATATAGGTACGATTCAAGAGAACGCACACGGAAAGAAGGTCGTAAGGGTAGGGGACCTGGTGACCCTGGCGCACTGAGTGGCGCGGGGCACCTGCCCCTGAACTACTGAAGGTGGGTTGGGGTGCACTGAGTGGCACGGTCCGCCTGGCCGGCGCCCCAAGCCTCTGCCCAGAAAACCGATGAATTTTCTTGCTTTAATTTCATGTCTAACTCCTCTAGAATCGAACGATTTCCCTCAAACACTTATGGATTCTTAGACCCAACTTACTTACAACGAAATCCTCTCTAACATCACTCAAGTACAACACTCCAACATAAGATCCTAATCTCAATAACTTAACGAAACATCAAAACTCAAGAACGAAGAACAAACCTTCAAGAACATTCATCTAGAACTTAAATTCATCAATCTTTATGGATGGGTTCGAATATGTAAATCATGATTGGCGTGTGGGTGAATGAACCCAACACTATGAAAACTTAGATACCTTAATTCGGCGTAATTCCTCGACAAATCTCACGAATCTTTTCGAACACCTTGAACCTTTCCTCTTCTTGAACTCTTCTCAAAACCCTAAGCGTAATTAGGATTTTTAAAACTGACCCAAATCAGATTTGACCCCAAAATATTATAAAAAAAAATGTTTTAATCTGATGGGATAAGGAAAAGACCAAAATACCCTTCATTAATTTGGGTAATTTTCCTTAACTAGATAGGCTAACTTCAAACGGTCATATCTCCCTCATCAAAACTCAAAACTTAGCAAACTTAGTGGCGTTGGAAAGAGGATTTCAATACCTTTCATTGGATATATTATTGGCCACCTAACTCATCTTGTACTGAAATTTATTGGCCTTTGAACTTGACCCAAAACTCACAACTTAAGCATAACTTGCAAAATTCTCAATTTAGCAATTTCCAACTTAGCGCTTTCTAAATTTAGCTCTTTCTAAGGCGGGATGTTACAATATTCATAACCCTCAACTATTAAATTATAAATTTTAAGATACTTTATGATACTACTTTTTTTTGTCAATTTAAATTCAAAAGATTTTGTTTCATGAAGTTCCAACTCAAGATTATTTTTTATGTTTCATTGTTATTTCTAGTATTATTATATTATCTAATTCATGTGTTAACTTGACACGATGAAGAAGACTCTTGAATGTTGATTAATTTTCCAAAAAGGGTGTCGGCCAAGAGCTCAAAAAAGTAGGCACTTATATTTTATTCATATTTTTCTCTATTTTCTTATTATATATAAGGTCCTAAGAAAGATATGTGTATTTTCATTTTCTCCATGTAACTTCTTTAGTTTGAATTTGTATAATTTTTTTATTATTGCAAGTCTATATTTTTGTTTAGATCCAAATTAGTTATTGTAACTTTGTGTGTAATAATACTAATTACTAACCAAGGTTCAACAATATTATTGTACATTTATTTAATAAAATCTAAAAGCCTAAATATTTACTACTTTGACCTTTTATTTCCCCCATAAAGAATAAAAATATCTTAAAATAATTGATAGTCATGATATAATTTCGGTATTCATATTGTAATCCTACAAATAAAAATATTGTAAGACTTTGTAGAAATGATCACATTAGAGTTATTATATTTTTCTTACATACTTCTTATATTAATGTTTTAATTTGACTTGAATAATAAAGTGAAGGATATTGAATGATGATCGGCTTGTGGGAATGAATCTAGACAAGAGTTTGAAAAATTGTGCATTAATTTCATTTTTTGTCTTTTATTGTTTTAATGATTAAGATCATAAGAATGATGTTGCATCATTTATTTTTTTATTTTTTTATTTCTATCTCCACATAATTTTCTTTGTTTTATATTTTATAGGATTTTTTTGTTATCGTAAGTTTATAAATTTTTTGTCCAAAATAACAACTTATGACTTTGTTGGGAGTCATATAATTACTAAAGAAACATTTTTCTTTATGAAATCACCTATACGTCTAGATATATATAATATATATGCACATATTATAAATATTTCTTATTTTTATATTATATTTTAATAAAATTATTGACCTTAATCATCTTTTTATCCGTGTGAAGCACAAATAGATTCACTAATTAAAATTAAAGTATTACAAAAAATGAAAATCAATCATATTTTTTTAATAAAAAAACTAAAAAAGAAAATAAGTCATTTCTTTTAAAACGGCGAGAGTAATTTGGATTTCGCACGAATGGAGGAAGAGTGAGGTAAGGACGCGGGGTGGGGAGGGGAGGCTTAATAGGATACCACGCCGGTACATATACATTATTGAATCAGGTACCACGATGGTACATATATTTATTTGGATCGTGTATCACACCGATACATATTATTATTCAATCAAATATCATGTCAGTACACTAACAATGAAAATGATTACCACACAGGTACACTAACAATTTGTGTGTGAGTTTCATGAGAGAACTAGGTTTATTGTCGAGTTAGTGGAACATTGTGATGAAGTAGGTGTGACTAGTTGTCAGTGCTAAGTCAGGTTGAGGATTGGAAGTTCGGGCATTTTATAATTTTGTTTATAAATGTACATTTCTGTTTTTTCTAATTTGTGTTACTAGGGTGTGGTTAAGGTAAGGTGTTGGCATGGGAGATCGAGGAGGTGGGGGATTCTCTATGTGATAGACAGGAGTTAGGCTATGATTTGATATGATAATATAATGACTTAGATGATATAGTCGGCAGGAGAAGAAGGTGGGTGAATTGAGGTGAAGTGTGTAGGTTCTTATGACATTTTAAAGTTTTTATTATTGATTATGTGCATGATATTATGTGGTGGATTCGGGTCGACCGATGATGCCTACCAGTACGTGTTGTTTGTACTGATACTATTCTTGCTCACTTGGCGTAATCTGGTTGCAGGAGTTAGTAATGTTTCTTAGGTGAAGACGACGACAATCTCTGACCAATTCACTTCTCTTTCCTTATGGTGGGAGTTGTGTCTTATTTTCTTTTATATATTGTACTCTCTAAGTAACTTGTACCTTTTTAGACTAGTTCCTTGGGAGGGTTTTTTGTTAATTGCAAAAATATGATTCCTACATCCAAGTTTTATGTTTATTTCATCGTATTAAAGAGATTCCTTATGTTTTATTAAGTTCCATATTATCGTTTCTAAAAATTAGGTGACTTTATCTAGGTGTTAGAGTAGGCTCCCGCACGACCTGATGAGTTGGATCGTGGCATAGAGATTTAGGAGAGAGAATGGTTGATTAAGATTGAAGACGTGAATTAAGTGATATATTATATACAATTTCTCTATTCTAGCTATTTGTTAGGCTGTTGTGTATCTCACTTCAAATACGGTATAAAATTCTTAAATAGTAGCATTTTAGGTAATTATTTAAAACCATAGGTAAGATTAATATATGTGATATAAATGTATGTCTAATTAGGTATTTTTTTCATATTTATCGCACGAATTTTAAATACTTTTATCATTGTACTCCCCCTGTTTAAAAAAGAATGACCTAATTTGACTTGATAGATAATTTAAGAAAAGAAAAAGATTTTTTGATCTTGTGGTTCTAAATTAAAGTTATATCAAATGTACCAAAATATCATTTAACCTTATGACATTAAATATACCACCTGCAAAGCTAAAGTTAAAATATTGTCATAAAAGAAAAAAAAAGTCATCTTTTTGAAATAAACTAAAAAGGAAAACAAAAGTATTTTGGATTTTCCACGGATGGAGGAAGTATTTTGCCTATTTTTTGAATATTAATTTTGTCACAATTTTTGTATGAAATATTCAATCGTCTTTTTATATATTTAATAGAAATAATAACCCCACGTGAGAGAAGGAGAGAAGAAGAACATGTTCTATTCGGTAGAAATATTATTGGAGCTAAACTAATAACACATTGACAAATATGATACAAATTCTTAAATAGTGGAATTTTAGGTAATTATTTGAAAGTATATGTAAGATTAATATATGTGGTATGCATATATGTCTATTTAGGTAGTTTTTCCATATATATCGCATGAATGTTGAATCTTAAATACTTTTATCATTGTACTCCCTCCATTTATAAAAGAATGACCTAGTTGGACTTGACACAAAATTTAAGAAAATAAAGAAGATTTTTTAATTTTATAGTTCTAAATTAAAGTTACATCAAATGTACCAAAATTACCCTGTAATTTTATGATCTTAAATATACATGTGGAAAGCTAAAATTAAAATATTTCGATAAAAGAAAAAAGTCATCTTTCTAAAACAGACTAAAAAAAAATGATAGTATATCATTTCTTTTTTTTGAAACAAACACTACTAAAAAAATACTAAAAACGACGGACAGTGTCGCTTCAAAAAGCGACGCCATTTACCATACTTTCCGTCGCTTTTTAATAAAAATAAATATTTTAAAATTATTTTACAAAAAGCAACGGATGGCTTCTTTTAGTCCGTCGCTTTTTTTTTTGCGGATTTTTGCGCTAAATAGATATATAATTAATAATTATTTATTTAATATATATAGAGACGCCGTCCGTCGCTTTTTTTAAAAAATAATTATTTATAAATTAAACAATAACCACGTTGTTCGTCGTTTTTAATTTATTTTATTTTATTAATTAGTTTGTTTAAAAAGCGACGGACGACCGCTTTTTGGTCAAAATATAAAGTCAAACATTTTTAAAAAGCGACGAACAACGTCTCTTAGTCCGTCGCTTTTTGGTCAAATATTTTTAAAAAAGCAACAGACAAAGAGACGTTGTCCGTCGCTTTTTTTAAATTATGTTGAACCAAAAATGGGTTTTCCCTCCATTTT
Organism: Solanum etuberosum; assembly: GCA_029582245.1. Classification (NCBI taxonomy): domain Eukaryota; kingdom Viridiplantae; phylum Streptophyta; class Magnoliopsida; order Solanales; family Solanaceae; genus Solanum; species Solanum etuberosum. Next base: position 25,356 of record JAJONR010003067.1, on the reverse strand, counting down.
CCCATCTCTCTTTCTCTCTCTTCTGTCTTCTCTCCCTTCTCTCTAAAACCAAATCGTTGTGCTGCCGCCGCCCCATGCCACCCCACGTCGCCATCGCCCTTCTCTCCCTTAACACTGTTCCCGTCGCCGCCTTGCCCCGCCGGTGCTGCCACTCGTCGTCCCCATTGCCTCTTTTCCTTGGCCTGTTAAGGTTATGGTTTAATTTTAGTTTTTATTTTTAATTCTAGTAATATTTGATTTGTTATAAATTAGTATATTATTTTAGTTTGATGAATTGTGTTATTCAATTGTTAATTTGTATATTTGATTATTGTTAGTTCGGGAGAGAATTAGAGATTTTTTATTTTAGAGTTTTCTTCTAAATTGGGGATTTTTAAAAATATGATTGGGAATTGAGTATTAGAAGTTAGAACTAACAAATAATTAGAAGTTAGAAGTTATAAAGTTAGAAGTTAGATTAGTTGCATTTTCGAACTTTAAAATTCTTGAATTTAGTATGTTTGACGGTTGAAGTTAGAAAAACATTGAATTGTATATCAAAGTTAGATTACTTTAAGTTAGAAAAATATTGAATAGTATATGAAAGTTGAAATTAGATTAGTTGAATTTTCCAACTTAGAAATTCTTGAATTTAGTAAGTTTGAAAGTTGAAGTTAGAAAAATATTAGGTTGGACATGAAAGTTAGATTACTTTAAATTAAGAAAAATATTGGATAGTATATGAAAGTTGAAATTAGGTTACTTGAATCCTTGAACTTATAAATTCTTGAATTTGAAGTTTATATAGAACTAATTTTAGAAATTAGATATGAACTTGAATTTTTGTAGGATTTTAGAACTTTATGTTGTGAACATTAGAAATCTTGAATTATTGTAGGATTTTAGAACTTAGGTTGTGAACTTTAGAAATCTTGAATTATTGTAGAATTTTAGAACTTTAAGTTGTAAACTTTAGAGAACTTGAATTTTTGTAGGATTTTAGAACTTTAGGTTGTGAACGTTAGAAATCTTGAATTATTGTAGAATTTTAGAATTTTAAGTTTTGGACTTTAGAGAACTTGAATATTTGTAGGATTTTAGAACTTTAAGTTGTGAACTTTAGAGAACTTGAATTTTTATAGGATTTTAGAACTTTATGTTGTGAACTTTAGAAATCTTGAATTATTGTAGGATTTTAGAACTTTAAGTTGTGAACTTAAGAGAACTTGAATTTTTGTAGGATTTTAGAACTTTAGGTTGTGAACTTTAGAAATCTTGAATTATTGTAGGATTTGAGAACTTTAAGTTGTGAACTTTAGAGAACTTGAATTTTTGTAGGATTTTAGAACTATAGGTTGTGAACGTTAGAAATCTTGAATTATTGTAGAATTTCAGAACTTTATAGAACTTGAATTTTTGTAAGATTTTAGAACTTTAGGTTGTGAACGTTGAAAATCTTGAATTATTGTAGAATTTTAGAAGTTTAAGTTGTGAACTTTAGAGAATTTGAATTTTCGTAGGATTTTAGAACTTTAAGTTGTGAACTTTAGTGAACTTTAATTTTTGTAGGATTTTCGAACTTTAGGTAGTGAACTTTAGAAATATTGAATTATTGTAGGATTTTAGAACTTTAGGTTGTGAATTTTAGAAATCTTGAATTATTGTAGGATTTTAGAACTTTAAGTTGTGAACTTTAGAAATCTTGAATTACTGTAGGTTTTTAGAACTTTAGGTTGTGAATTTTAGAAATCTTGATTTGTAGAATTTATGAACTAATTATTACGTTGAACTTTAGAGAGCTTGATAAAATGTAATCTTTTTGAATTATTTAATTAAGCTTGAACTTAATTAAAACTTTGAAATTAATTTGAAGTTTGAATTACTTGAAATTTTATTGACCTTGGTATATATTTGAATTTATTTAGAACTTTGAACTTAATTTATAATAACTTGAACTTAATTAAGAATATGAACTTAAAATCTTGTTGAGCTTAATTGGAACTTAATAATTGAACTTAATATGATCTTTGAAGTACTTAAAATCCTATTGACCTTAATATATTTTAACTTAATTAGAACTTTGAACTTAATTAGAAATATAATTAATTATATGAAATCCTAAACTTAATTGTTGTTTATGAATTAGTTAAGCTTGAACTTTGTAGATCTTGAAATGTAGTATTTATGAACTAATTTTTGAATTTTGAAAGACTTTATAAATCTTTAAATTGGGATTTATGTATTTTTGAAGGTTTAATTAAACTTGTTAGTTTATATTTTGTGTAGCATGTTAATTATGTGTTTTTGCTTGAATGGGCTGAATTGATTTGATATTAAATTGAATTTAATTTGCAGGTGGGCAGCAGAAACTACAGTTTTTGCTGTAAAAAAAAGTGCAGAAAAACCGACGGATAGGGTCCTTTAGTCCGTCGCTTTCCTGAGTTTTATTTTTTGAAAAATCCATAAAAGCGACGGACAGGGTCCTTTAGTCCGTCGCTTTTCTGGATTTTTCAAAATTTTATTTCCAAAAAAGCGACGGACGGCGTCTCATTGTCCATCGCTTTTCAAGATTCTAAAAAAATTAAAAATTAAGAAAATAAACGGACCTCGTGTCTTTTTGTAAATTAAAAATAAATAAATTAAAAAAACAACGGACGGCGTCACATTATTCAAAAAAAATAAATTAAAAAAAAATAATAAGCGACTCAGTCCGTCGCTTTTTGGGGACGCAGTCTGTCGCTTTTGGAAAAGCGTCGAGCCAAAAAGTGGCGAGATTGACTGCATCGCTTTTCCATCGCTTTTGACAAAAAAAGCGACACAGTCCGTCGCCTTTTTCCGTCGCTGTTTGGCAGTTTTTTAGTAGTGAAACTAAAAAGGAAAATAATTCAATTTTCTTTTTAAACGGTGAATATTTTGGATTTTTCGACTTGTTTTTTGTCTGACTCATTTTCCTGAACACTCCTCTAACATTTAATCTTATGACCTTAAATATACATGTGGAAAGCTACTGTTAAAATATTACCATAAAAAAATTATCTTATTATGAGAGGATTGTTCCGCTGAAACGGCGAATTAGATGTGGAAGATATTGACTTGACAGAGTTATTGAAGGCAAAAACTTGTAGAAGACGTGTTGTTGACTCGAGGTCTCTTGTGCCCCTTTGTAATAATAATGTCTCTTTTTGAGCTGGCAACATTTCTTTATATTCTTTGCGCAGATTGAAATTCATTTCAGCGTTTGTATTCGACAAACATGTGCGTTTTTTCTTTTGCTCTGAACGTGTCATCTTCATAAAGGCAGCCAAGAAATTGCATACACCACAGACAAGACATGTATGCATGAATGAAAATGCTCAATTGAAAGCTAGTGTAATCTGGTCTAATTCTATTATTCTGTGGTGCTACATATTGTCGTGTTTTACTGGAAATATCTTTTATGTGTTGTGTTCATTCGGTGTTGTATTGTGCCTATCTGATGTTAACTAGTACTAATCTGCTAAGATGAAATTTTTGGATTACAAAATGCTCATTTGTTGATTTAGCTCTGTCGAGCTCCGAGCCTACACCCTGGATGTGGCCGGCACTCGAGAACCATTGCTAGCCCCAAGCGAACCCTTGGCCTGACTTAACTCTTAGAGGAACACTTACTCAACAATAAGAGAACTTTAAAAGTAAAGTTTTAACTCAAAATAACTAACTCAGAATATTTAAAGAAACATTCACTAGCCAAAGCGGCAACTCAAGTCTAGAACATAACAACGGAAATGAACAAGACTCATGAACAAATACTCTCTAATTATCTATGAAGCCTCTACTACCTGAGATGGACGTCAGGACAAGACCCACGACATCCTAATAACAAAATGAAATAACAAAAAGTAAATAGGGAATCCTTCGGAAGCAAGGAGGCTCACCAAACGACTCTGGATAATCAACTGGATCAACGAAGCACTGGTTGTTGATCCATGTTACATGTATCTGTATCATAAAAGATGCAGGCCAAAAGACATCAGTAAATGGAATGTACGAGAATCCGAGGGGAAATCTAAAACATGACATACGCTTGAACTAGAACTGAAGAAACCCTTACCTCATCTCAACCCAACTCAACCTCATTACAATATAAAGCAATAGAAATAATGCAGTATAAAGAAAAGCTTTAAAACAGTAGATAACAACTCAATGTATTAGAAAATACAATATAAACTTTGTTTGAATACAAAATTACAAAGTAAACTCTGTTTGGGAGATTCTCTAACCGACAACCATCACTATGAGTTATGTGATGATATCGCGTCTAGCCCATACTGCCAGAACTTTCCAATACTTTGCCGGGGTATAGAACTCCTTAACTAAGTGGATCCACTAGTCTATGCTTAAAAAGTAATAAGGAATCATCTAAAAGTATGACCCTTTCTACCACATTGGCTACATGGTTTATGGAGGCTGTGAGTTGTTAGAACTTTCCCCATATCAGTGCTCAATACTACTCCCAAAGTATAACTTAGCTAATTATGTTTTAAAGAAAACATTTCCTCTTCCTCAACTTTGAGATTATTACTCAAAAGGTTTTCTCTCAAAAGAGACGGTACTCAAAACTATTCATGAACTCTTTTGGAAATCGGTGTTTCCTCTTTTCTTAAATGTAAAAACATTTCTTTTCAGAATACTTAGTTTCCATATATCATTTTAAAGAAAATGAATTAAGCTCTTACTCTTCCTCAGCTCAATGCTCAAGTCTTTAAAACAAGTTTAAAACAATTTGTAAAAAGGACTTCTTAAAATGACTCGAAGAACTCTCAAGACTTGACTCTTAGCTCTACCTTGAATTTGAATTATGAATTCAACGTTATGATTCACGTTGTGAATGATTTCTAGATGTTTAGAAGTAGTTAGAATCAATAGGGAGTGAAGGTACACTTTAGGAGAACTGAGACGGGTAAAACGACGGAAAAAGGATGGGGGAAGACGACCCAGACGCACTGCTGGCGCGGGGCGTGAGCCCCTAAAGTTCAGAGACTCCTTTTTGGCGCAATGATGGCGTGCCACGCCAGACCCTCTGGCGCATCTGGAGCGCGCCACCATTCCCCCAGAACATTCCGATGAATTTTTCTTCTCATTTTCTGACCCTAATTCGTCTAGAATCGACTTCTTTTCTCAAATCATCCTTAGATTCAATTACCCAATACAAGTACACAAGAATCTACTAAGAAACAAATCTTAAACTGAATACGATTATCTCAAGAGCTCATCAAAACCTTAACAATCAAGAGTACGAATGAAACTTCATGAAAACTCATCAAGAACTCAAATCTTTCTACTTTCAAGAACGAAATTATGCTGAAAATTACATGAGTGGAGTGTGGGTGAACGAACCCAACACTATGAGAACTCACATAACTCTTAGGGATTAAACCCTTGGCGAAACAACCTTCGATTCGTGAAAACCTTGCTCGTTCTTCATTTTTCTACTCTTTTCCTCTTCTTGAATTCTCCTCTAAAACCCTAAGCGTAAATTGATTTGGGAAAACTGAACCAAATCAGTTTAGACCCCTAATTATTTACTAAAAATGCTTAAATCTGAAAGGGTAAGAAAAAGACCAACATACCCTTCATATTTACGGGTAACTTTCCTTAAATGGACAGCCTGACTTTAAACGGGCATATCTCCCTCATACGAGCTCAAAAATTTGCAAACTCGGTGGTGTCGAAAGAGGATTCCAAGACCTTTCATTTGATATCTTATGGGTCACCTAACTCATCCTGTACTGAAAGTTATGGTCGTTTGAAGTTGACTGTAAACTCACAACTTAAGCATAACTTGCAAAATTTCAGAATTTGCTATTTCCAAATTTAGTTCTTTCTATATTTAGCTCTTTCAAATACCGAGGTGTTACAATATCTCTCCCTTTGGAACATTAGTCCTAGAATGAGATTACTCTAAGTAGACTACGGGTGGTAACATCTAACACCCAGCCCAAACACTCAATATGCAAAGTAACACAACATTTCAACTAAAATAAATGCCAAGAAAAGGATTAGTACCTTGATTTGGAATTTCTCCAAACTCAAAGAGATGTGGGTATCTCTTTTTCATATCCTCCTCAGCCTCCCAAGTAGCTCCTCAACAAACCGATTCCTCCATAAGACCTTGACTGATCCTTGCTTCTCAACTTGCGAAACTGACGATCTAGAATCTGAACAAGAATCTCCTCATAAGATAAGATGTCCTTAATACCAATATCTTCAGTTGGTATAATGAGAGAAGGATCGCCCATACACTTCTTCAACATTGAAATGTGAAACACCGGATGGACTGCTGCTAACTCTGACGGTAGCTCCAATTCACAGGCTACATTGCCAATCCTCTTGGATATTCTGTAAGGACCAACATACCGAGGACTGAGCTTCCCCTTCTTACCAAACCTCATCACACCCTTCATGGGTGAAACCTTCAAGTAAACCCAATCATCTACCTCAAACTCTAAGTCTCTGCTCCTAACATCAATATAGGATTTCTGATGACTATGCGCTCTGTTCAACCTTTCTTGAATAGTCATCACTTTCTCCATAGCTTGATGATACAAGTCTGGTCCTATCAACCCAGCTTCACAAACCTCAAACCATCCAATAGGAGATCTACATCTTCTCCCATAAAGAGTCGATAAGGAGATATTTGGATGCTAGAGTGGTAAATGTTGTTGTAAGCAAACTCAATGAGAGGTGAGTGATCATCCTAATTTCCCTTGAAATCAATCATATACACCCTCAACGTATCCTCTAAATTCTAAATTATATGCTCTGCCTGACCATCAGTCTGAGGATGAAAAGCAGTACTCAAATTTACCTTGGAACCCAAACCTTTCTGGAAAGACTTCCAAAATTGTGTGGTGAATTGCGCACCATTATCTGAAATAATGGAGATCGGAACTCCATGAAGTCTGACTATCTCTTGAATATATAACTTGGCATAAACCTTTGCTGTAAATGTAGTCTTTACCGGTAAGAAATGGGCTGATTTAGTCATTCGATCTACAATCACCCAAATTGAATCATGCTACCTACGAGACCGTGGTAAACCTGTAATGAAATCCATATTGATCATCTTCCATTTTCATTCCGAAAGAACTATATTCAGAGCCATACCACCGGGCCTCTGATGCTCTACCTTGACTTGTTGGCAATTCGGGCACTTAGCAACGAACTTTGCAATAATCCTCTTCATACTATTCAACCAATAGACTTCTCTCAAGTTGCGATACATCTTTGTGGAACCCAGATAGAGAGAATATCTGGAGCTATGAGCTTCCTCCATGATCCTCTCTTGGAGTTCATCCACATTGGGTATACACAATCTACCTTAATACCTCAATACACCATCTCCTCCTTGTTCAAAAGCCATCACTTTCTGCTTCTAAACATTTTCCTTCAATTCAAGCAAAGTAGGATCTTAATCTTGTTTCTCTTTCACTTCAGACACTAATGATGATTCAGCCCCATTCATCCACACTACTTCTCCTTCATTGGAATCCATTAATCTCACTCCCAATCATGCAAGTCTGTGCACATCTTTGGATAATTCTTTCTTTCCTTCCTGAACATGGGCGGTACTACCCATAGACAATCTGCTCAAAGCATCAGCAACATCATTAGCCTTACCTGGGTGATAGATAATACTCATATCATAATCTTTAAGTAACTCCAACCACCTCCTCTGTATGAGATTAAGCTCTTTATGACTAAACACATACTGAAGACTCTTGTGATCGGTGAACACATCAACATGAACACCATAAAGATAGTGACGCCATATTTTCAAAGCAAATACTACAGCATCCAACTCTAGATCATGGGTTGGGTAATTCCTCTCGTGAATCTTAAGCTGTCTGGAGGCATAAGCTATAACCTTGTCATTCTGCATTAACACACAAGCCAGTCCAACTTTGGATGCATCACAATACACCAGAAAACCTTGCGTACCCTCTGGTAAGGTCAACACTGGGGTAGTAGTCAACCTAGTTTTCAATTCTTGAAAGCTTTTCTCACAATCTTCAAACCATTGAAATTTAACTATTTTTGAGTTAACTTAGTCAACGGGGATGAAATAGATGAAAAACCCTCGACAAACCTCCTATAATTCCAAACCAATCCCAAGAAACTCCTAATGTCGGTTGGAGATGTGGGTCTACGCCAGTTCTGCACCCCCTCAATCTTTTGAGTGTCAACTCGAATCCCATCACCAGAAACAACCAGGCCTAAGAATGCCATAGACTCAAGCTAAAATTCACACTTAGAGAATTTAGCATACAACTCTCTATCCTTGAGAGTTTGAAGAACTACTCTGAGATAACTAGCATGATCCTCCTTATTCCTCGAATAGATTAGAATGTCATCAATGAATACGATAACAAACATATCTAGATAAGGCTTAAATACACTGTTCATAGGATCCATGAACGCTGCTGGAGCATTAGTCAAACCAAATGACATGACTAAAAACTCATAGTGACCATAGCGGGTCCTGAATGTTGTCATAGGAATGTCACTTTCTCTTACTCTCAACTGATGATAGCCCGATCTGAGGTCTATCTTAGAAAAATAAGTGGCACCCTAAAGTTGATCGACAAAACATCAATTCTTGAAAGAGGATACTTATTCTTGATAGTAACTTTGTTCAACTGATGGTAATATACACACATTTTTAAGACAACCATCTTTCTTCCTCACAAATAAGACCAGAGCACCCCAAGGTGAGACACCTGGTCGAATAAAGCCTTTCTCAAGAAGTTCTTTCAACTGCTCTTTTAACTCTTTCAACTCAGCTGGAGCTATTCTATATGGCGGAATAGAGATAGGACGAGCATCAGGAAGAATATCTATACCGAAGTCTATTTCTCTCTTAGGAGGGACTCCAAGAAGATCATCTGGAAAGATCTCTGGAAACTCACAACTGGAACTGACTGAATAGGTGGTGTCTCAACACTAGAATCATTAACTCGGACTAAGTGATAGATGCACCCCTTGGAAACTAACTTATCGCCTTAAGGTACGAAATAAAATGACCCTTAAGCACTGTTGAACTACTCCTCCACTCTATAACTGGCTCATTAGGAAACTGAAACTTAACTACTCGAGTTCTACAATCAACTAAGGCATAACAAGCATGAAGCCAGTGCATACCTAGAATAACATCAAAATCTACAATTTCTAACTCGACTTAGTCAGCCATGGTGTCCTTGTGATTGACGTAAATGGTACAATCATGATAAACTCTCTCAGCTAGAATAGACTCACCGACATGTGTAGAAACACTGAAGGTCTCAATAAGTTGCTTAGAAAGAATATCAAAATTCATGGCAATATAAGGAGTCACAAAAGATATAATCGCTCCTGGGTCTAGCAAAGCATAAAAATCAAAAGTAAAGACTTTGATCATACCAGTGACAACATCTGGTGAATTCTCTTGCTCTTGGCGACTAGTGATAGCATAAAGAGGGTTTTCTCCTCCGCCTGTTCCTAAGTAGCCCCTCTAGGTGCAGCTCTGTCTGGCGGAGCAGCTGAAGAAGATTGGGCTCTGTTGCCCCCATTGCCATTACCTTGCCTGTTTTTTGTACACTCTCTCATGAAGTGACCATTTTGACCACACTTGAAACAACCAGTGGATCCATCATGACACACCCCTGAGTGGCTCCTACCACACTTAGCACATGCAGGAGTCCCATTACCTCTTTGCGCCACACTACCCTGAGATTGTTCCAGTCTAACTCAAAAATTCTGCGAATTTTGATTCTTGAACTCACCTTTGTTCCTTGGTGCAGGTGCACTAGAATACGATGGAGCAGGTCCATTTTGCTTTTGTTGGAAAGATGACCGGTTCGCATTACTCTTCTGCTGCCCGGACTCATTCCCAGTTGTGTTAGCTTTCTTGTTTCGGAACTCTTCTCTATCCCTCAGCTTATCTTCCTCAACCTGTTTCACATGGATCATCAGCCTTGCTATGTCCATTTCCCCTATCAACATTGCAGCCTTACCCTCTTTGCTTGACAGATGAAATAATCTAGAAACAAACAAACTCATCATGCTCCTCATGTCAGCAACCATCTCCGGAGCATAACGGGAAAGTTGGGTGAACTTGAGGCTATACTCATGCACATTCATAGATTCCTGCTTAAGAGTGAGAAATTCTCTTACCTTTGCCTCTCATTGTTCACGGGGAAAGAAACGCCCCATGAAGGCACCCTCGAACACAACCCATCTCACAATATGTGCACCCTCAGCTCTACTCTTCTTCCATTGGTGGAACCACACCCTAGCAACACCCTTCAGGTGGTATGCATCTATTTCCACTCGCTCAGCATCAGCAACATGCATAACCTCTAACACCTTCTGCAATTCCTCCACAAAGTTTTTTGGATCCTCAGTGACACTTGAACCGGTGAAGTTTGGAGGATTAATCGCTAAGAACTCACGGACTCTGGATGTATCAGCCACATCCTGTCGATCCCCTCTCGGCTGACCAACTTGGTTGGCCACCACTTAACTCAACATCCGGATAACATCCTGGAACTCACCATTTGTGACCTCTCCTTGGGGTTGCAATTCTGGTGCATTGGGTACCTCTTGATCCTGTGGATCGATATTCCCCCAAGAAGGACGACCTCAGACAGCTCTTCGTGGAGGCATAATCTGAAAGATACGCGCAAGCACGAATTAGAAAGAAACTTTATAGAATTAAACTCTATCACACGAAATGAGTATGAAAGAAGTGAGATAGTTTCGTAAATGTCGAAGCCTCCTAATTATAGATGTGGCGCGCTTCACATCGATAATTAGGATTCTACAGACACGGCTTCATAGACACCCTAGGACTCTTGAACTCTATGCTCTGATACCAAGTTTGTCATTCCCCGAGCCTACATCCTGGACGTGGCCGACACTTGAGAACCATTGTTGGCCCCAAGATGACCCGAGCGCACTGCTGGCCTAGGGCACCAGCCCCTAAAGTTCAGAGACTCCTTTTTGGTGCACTGCTGGCATGCCATGCCAGGCACTCTGGCGCATCTGGGGCGCGCCGCACCACCCTTCCCCCAGAACATTTCTGATGAATTTTCTTCTCGTTTTCTGACCCTAATTCATCTAGAATCGACTTCTTTTCTCAACTTCTCCATATATTCAATTACCCAATACAAGTACACAAGAATCTACTCAGAAACCACTCTTAAAGTCAATACGATTATCTCAAGAACTAATCAAAACCTCAACAATTAAGAGTAAGAATGAAACTTCATCAAACTCATCAAGAACTCAAATCCTTCTACTTTCAAGAATGAAATTACGCTAAAAATAACATGATTGGCGTGTGGGTGAATGAATCCAAAACTATGAGAACTCACATACCTCATAGGGATTAAACCCTTGGCGAAACAACCTTCAATTCACAAAAACCTTGCTCGTTCTTCCTTTTTCTCCTCTTTTCCTCTTCTTGAATTCTCCTCTAAAACGCTAAACGTAAATTGATTTGGGAAAACTGAACCAAATCAGTTTAGACTCCTAATTATTTACTAAAAATGCTTAAATCTGAAAAGGTAAGGAAAAGACCAAAATACCCATCATATTTTCGGGTAACTTTCCTTAAATGGATAGCTGGATTTTAAACAGGCATATCTCCCTCATACGAGCTCAAAAATTAGCAAACTCGGTGGCGTTGGAAAGAGGATTTCAAGACCTTTCATTTGATATCTTGTGGGTGACCTAACTCATCTTGTACTGAAAGTTATGGTTGTTTGAAGTTGACTCTAAACTCAGAACTTAAGCATAACTTGCAAAATTTCGGATTTTGCTATTTCGAAATTTAGTTCTTTCTAGATTTAGCTCTTTCAAATACCGAGGTGTTACAAGCTCATTCAACTGACATAATTTCAGCTCAACCATCCATTTGACACCTCTTAATGTAACTTGTAGTCAAGAACTAATTAAAGTGGTAGTAAGACTTTGAAGATAACAATAATAAATATTTCGACTTATTCAATTCTGACAAAGTAGAGTTAAATTGAATAGGAAAAGCTATTATTATAGCACAAGACTGAGGATGATATTTCAAGAGCAAAGTTTTTTAAGAACAAGAGAAGGAGTGAAGGAGAAATATGATTTTTTTTTCCAAATAACTATTGAGTGTAGGATTAAGGACAAATAGGAACACCGAAGCTACAAGCAACAAAAATACAAAAAATCTAGCAAACGAAGAACAATCAGTAAATTGTGGTTGACTAGAGGCATAAAAAAGTGAAATTTGTCCATTCTATTTTTACTATGTCAATGCCCAAAAATGGTGGGTTAGATTTTTTGAAGTAGCTGGGTTCTCTCGAGAAGGAAAAATTGCGAACCGCGTATATACGAGACTCCAAAAATGAAGGACAATCAGAAATCGTGGCTGAGTAAAGGTATAAAGAAGCCAAATTTTAACATCCAATTTTTTTTTAAAGCTAACAGGCAAAAATATTGGTTTAGGTTTTTTCCAGTACTTGGGTTCTTCTATTCAGAAGATACTCACCTGAATCGAAGAAGCGATAGCGAGCAGAAGCAAGGCGATAAACTTCAGCGAGCAGAACCGGAAGCAACCGAGGTGGAGGAAGATGGAAGCTGTGGTTTTCTGTCGGATAAAATTAGAGGGACGCGTGTTAAGCTAAAAAGTGGAGGAAGATGAAACCTATGATTTTTGTTTAAAATTGGAGAAATACATGTTATGCTAAAAGTGAAATGACAAGATTAGCCTTATGAGCAAGCACACATGTCGACGGAATGCTGCTTGGTTAAGAGAAAATAAAGGTTTTTAAAAAAAAATCTTTTTACGATTTTGTTTCCTAAATCTGATTATTTATGACATTAAACATTTCCTTAAATCACTTCTCTTCCGTTATTTATTCCTGTTTTATTTTTTATTTATTTATTCAATTCAAGAAATTTATGTCTCTATTTAATATAAAGGTATTTCTTTTATCTTCTTTATTTGTATTTTTCCTTCTTAATTTATTTCTAAAGTTTCTGTAATTACTTGTTCCGGTCATTATGGATAAGCCAATGGGTAAAGAATTTGGGCCAGAAAACTTTTGAATAGTGACTTGGGAATTCCTAGCCTAGTCCAGATTTGGATGAAATCTGAGTCAGGTGAGGTCTAGGAAAATCTGGTAATGAATGAGAGAGTTAATTATGAATTTGATCACATGAGTAGATAGCCAAGATGTTAGGGAGCCCGTACGGCTTTACGAAATCGAATTCGGGTGAGTAGAACTCCCGAAACTGATCCTAGCGAGAACGGATAGTTTTTGAACGTCAAGGGTTGAAGGTGTGTTATGAAATAGGTGATTGGCACACAAATTCCGACTTTCTATCTCCATGCAAGCCACCGGGGTGGGGCCGCTGTGGTGGGACAGTCGCGACTTAAATCGGGTAAAAATCCCAAAAACATTATTTTCTTCAAACCTTCATTCTTAAGAGCTAAGAGACTACCCATGTCAAGTTCTTGACATTTTTCCACCACTTCTAGCGCTAAAGGTAATAATATTACTCCCCTAATCCATTTTTGGATCCGTAGAAGTTACATTCTTGGGTAATTATCATTGGGGGAGGATTTTGACCTGAAGTTAATGGTGGAAAAAGCCCTAGCTGCACCTTAGAATCATGGGTTTGGTCTTGGGTTATTGGGTTTGTTATAATCCGAGTAAATTAGTCATTAATTATTGATCCTTACATTAAATTATTCATTTGTAGACCTAGAACAGGCGGAAAGAATCAAGAAAGGGAAGGCTCAAGTGTCTTAGGAGGATTCAAGCTTGGTTTCGAGGTAGGTGATGCTTTGATTTCCTGTTTGTGTGATATATGTCAGTTGATGCTACATTGTATTCATGCATGTATGTGAATATGGAAATGTGAATCGAACCTAATGAAATGACTATGTGTGAACATTACATGCCATGAACCTATTACTTGATTGTATGATTTTGAGTATTGTTCATTATGGGTATGATTGTGATTGTGGTTGTGCTGATTGGATTGGGTGTCACGTTCTGACACATACATTTAATCGGGTGTCACGTTCCGACACAAACATAGGATCGGGTGTCACGTTCCGACACATACATTGGATCGGGTGTCACATTCCGACATATCCATGGGATCGGGTGTCACGTTCCGACACACTAACAGCTTGGGTGTGGGTTCCATGAGAGGACCATTGTGATTGTTGTGTTATGTCTACTTGGCATTGTTAATGAAAGACAGTATGTTGCTCTAAATTGATGACTGAACTGTATTTTGTATATGTGTTTTTACTGTGTTGTGATTGCTTGCCTATGTTTTGCTTACTCGAATAGCCGCGTGATACTACCAGTACACTGTGGTTTGTGTACTGATACTGCACTTGCTCGTTCTTTGTTGAGTATAGGACATCTTCAGGCGGCTACTAATAGACCTCAGCTAGGAGATCAGTGATTGAGACCGGATTCAAGGGTGAGCCAGTTCTTTCAGGCTGCCATGGGTCCTCTATTGTTTAGTCCATTCTTTTCGGACTCAAACTTTCTAATTAGATTTACTCGTATGTTTAGTTTTGGGTTTGTACCCATTCTCTTAGACTTGTTGGTTAGTAGTTTTGGTATAATGACTTTCAGTTCTAGGGGTTAACTTCCGCAATAGTTTGTTAGTTGTTTTGTTGAACTTCCGAAGTTTATGGGAACTCCGTATTTCTTTAAGTCATTTAAACCTGCTTCCGTATTTTTAAATGCCTAGTTTTTCGTTAAGTTGTTTAGTCGGGTTGTAGTGATGGTTCTCCCACCAGAGGGTCAGTGTGGGTTCCAATCACGACGGTCTGGGTCATGACAAAGTTGAAAGCCCTAGGTTCATTGATCTCATTGTACCAAAACTAGTCTAGTAGAGTCTTGCGGAATGGTACGGAGACGTCTGTACTTTTCTTTGAGAGGCTATAGGACTTTAGGAAATCTCTCTTTCTTTTCTCCTTTCGTGCTATGACTTGATTCCAATTGGTATCTGGTGATCCAAATTGGTATGTAATCTCCTTCACTCTTCTGTCCGCAGATGGTTAACACGCGATTCAACAGTGTCAGGCCCGTAGCTCCCATCAATGAGCCAGCTGGGGAGCCCGCAGCAAGAGACCACGGTCAAGGCAGGGGTAGAGAAAGAGCAAGGGGTAGAGGTCAAGGAAGGGCAGCACCCGCCAGGAGTGGAGCCCCCATTGAAAATGCTCCTAGGGAAGAGGTCCCTCTTGCACCCCAAGAAGGGGTACAAGAGAATATGGAAATAAAAAATGAGGAGGATGTTGGACCAGAAGAGGAGGTACAGGCTGAGACTACAGGTATTCCTCCCTTAGACCCAGTGTTAGCTCAGCAAATCATATCTTTTCTGAAGGGCTTGGTCGGTCCTAGAATCCTTCCAGCAGTGCAAGCTACTCAACCTCCGATCAACCTCCCCGTTACTGCTACTCTTCCCAGGGTAGATGGAGCATTAGGTAGTGATGCCTTTTTCCATCCTTTGTTGGGTTCGGTGATGACTAGTAATGGGCATGAGATGTTGACTAAGTTTCTGAAGTTGAAGCCGCCTGTGTTCCATGGTTCTGAGAGTGAGGAAGCCTATGAGTTCATCTTGGATTGTTATGAGAGGCTTCATAAGTTGGGTATTGTACATCAGCATGGAGTAGAGTTTGTGACCTTCCAGCTTGAGGCTAAGCAGTAGTGGAGAGCTTATGTGGAATGCAGATCGCCAGTCTTTCCCCCACTAACTTGGACGCAGTTCCATGCCTTATTTCTGGAAAAGTATATGCCCCGGACTTTGAGGGATTGAAAGAAGGATGAGTTCAATGCGTTGGAACAGGGTGGTATGTTTGTAGCTTTTTATGAGGCTAAGTTCCATGCTTTGTCTAGATATGCTACACAATTGGTGACTATTGAGCAGGAGAGGATTCGTATATTCGTCAAGGGACTGAACTTTAAGTTGCATGTATTGTCTGTTCACATGACCTCTGCAGGGAAAAGTTTTAATGAGGAGACAGATTTTGTGAAGAAAGTGGAAGAATTTTGATGTGATGGGCAGGTCAAGACTTTGGCTTAGAAGCCCAAGAGCACAGGTAACTTCCATGGTTCCTACTCCAGAGGTTCAGGTAGGCTGACACTTGCAGCCTGGCCAATTTAGTCAGCCTTGCCCGCTTCTACAGGTAGTTACTCGAGAACTCCACATCAGAATTTTAGTTAGGATAGCCAGGGAGCCGCACCTTCGGTTGGCAGCAGGCCATCTTTTGATCGCACTTGTTATAATTGTGGAAAACCTGGGCATTTGAGGAGAGATTGTCCCAACCCGTGCATGTTTGACTCCATGTAGCAGCAGACTAGAGCAGTGGTACCCGTAGGCAACAGTAATAATGGTAGAGGGCATCCACAAGGTGGGCGAGGAGGAAATCATCAAGGCCGTGGAGGCCGAGGAAATGGTAATGTAGGTAGAGGAGCAGTGCAGCCAGGCAAGGAGGTCGCCCGTCAAGATGATAGGGCTCAGTGTTATGCCTTTCCAGGCAAGAGTGAGGCGGAGTCTTCTGACGCAGTAATTACATGTACCAGTTTTGTCTTTGACCGGATGGCTACTATTTTATTTGATCCGGGTTCTACTTATTCATATGTGTCAGTTCAGATTTCCTTGGTATTTGATATTGTTTGTGATGTACTTGATGCCCCCATCCATGTTTCTACCCCAGTTGGAGAGTCTGTCATAGTCACCCATGTCTATCGTGCTTGTCCTATCTTGTTTATGGGTTTTCAGACTTGGGCTGAGTTGGTTATTTTGGATATGACTGACTTCGATATAATATTAGGCATGACTTGGTTGTCCCCCTATTATGTTGTGCTTAATTGTAATACTAAGTATGTGACTCTAGAGATCCCGGGTAGGGAAAATTTAGACTGGGAAAGGGTGTACAAGCCTAAGCCAGCTAAGGTCATATCCTCCATTCGGGCTAGGAAACTTGTGGGGCAGGGATGTTTTGCATATTTGGCTCATATTCGGGATGTTGAGATTGAGTCTCCCTCTATTGAGTCTGTTCCTGTAGTGTCTGAATTTAAGGAAGTATTCCCTACCGATTTACCTGGTATGCCTTCGGATAGAGATATAAATTTCTGCATTGACTTGGAACCGGGCACTCGCCCCATTTCCATCCCTCCGTATCGCATGGCTCCGGTAGAATTGAGAGAGCTTAAGGCTCAAATCCAAGAGCTTCTTGATAAAGTTTTCATCCGTCCTAGTGCTTCCCTGTGGGGTACTCTTGTCTTGTTTGTTAAGAAAAAGGATGGTAGTATGAGGATGTGCAAAGACTATCGACAGTTAATTAGGGTCACAATTCGAAATAAGTATCCGTTGCCTCGGATTGATGATCTCTTTGACCAGTTGCAAGGTGCGCTGATTTTCTCTAAAATTGATCTAATGTCTGGTTACCATCAGTTAAAGATTAGGCCTGAGGATGTACCAAAAACAGCATTCAGGACCCGCTATGGGCACTATGAATTTCTAGTAATGTCGTTTGGGATGACAAATGCACCTGCAGCTTTCATGAGTTTGATGAGTTGTGTGTTCAAACCATATCTGGATTCCTTTGTTATCGTCTTTATTGATGACATATTGGTTTATTTGAAAAGTGAGGAAGAGTATGCTGACCATCTTCGTATAGTTTTGGGTGTCCTTGGGAGACAAAAGTTATATGCTAAATTTTCCATGTGTGAGTTATGGTTGACTTCAGTTGCCTTTTTGGGGCATGTAGTTTTGCGGGAAGGGGTAATGGTAGATCCCCAAAAGATTGAAGTAGTCAGGAATTGGGTCCGGCCTAGTTTTGTGACTGAAATTAGGAGTTTTGTGGGGCTTGCCAGCTACTATCGTCGGTTTGTGAAGAATTTTGCTTCTATCGCCTTGAATCTCACAAGGTTGACCAAAAAGGAGGTACCTTCCGAGTGGACTGACAAATGTAAGGAGAGCTTTGAAAAGATCAAGACCCTTCTGACCACATCACCTGTTTTGGCACTACCGGTGGAAGGTAAGGATTTCATTATTTATTGTGATGCTTCACATTTGGGCTTGGGTTCTATGTTGATGTAGGATAAGAATGTCATAGCTTATGTATCGCGGCAGTTGAACGTGCATGAGCGAAATTACCCGACACATGATTTGGAGTTGGCAACGGTAGTGTTTGCTCTCAAGATCTGGTGGCATTACGTTTATGGTGTCAAGTGTGAGGTATTCACTGACCAGCATAGCCTACAACATGTAATCACTCAGAAGGACCTGAATCTGAGACAGTGAAGGTGGATGGAGTTACTCAAGGACTATGATATTACCATCCAGTATCATCCGGGTAAGGCGAACGTGGTGGCAGACACATTAAGCCGGAAGGCGGTGAGTATGGGTAGTCTAGCTTGCTTGGGTGTACCCAAGCGACCTTTGGCCAAGGAAATTCAAACCTTGGAGTCTAAGTTCATACGGTTGGGCATCTCAGAAAAAGGTGGGGTGTTAGCTAGTATTGAGGTTAGGCCCACATTCATTGAGGAGATCAAGGACAAACAGTTTGAGGACGAGAGTTTGAATGAGCTCAGAAAGACGACAGTGTCTGTCAAGGCACAAGATGCGACTCTTGATGCAGGGGGTGTGCTCAGTTTTAAGGGAAGAGTTTGTGTTCCCCAAGTGGATGACTTGATTCAGAAGATGTTGAAAGAATCCCATGGTTTGCGGTATTCCATTTATCCAGGTGTGACCAAGATGTACCGAGATTTGAAACGACTTTATTGGTGGCCTGGCATGAAGAAAGACATAGCTGAGTTTGTGGCTAAGTGCCACAACTGTCAATAGGTAAAATATGAGCACCAAAGGCCTGCAGGTTTTCTTCAGCAAACGCCAATTCCGGAATGGAAGTGGGAAAAAATAGCTATGGATTTCGTGGTTGGTCTCCCCAAGACCTTGGGAAAGTTTTATTCCATTTGGGTGGTGGTTGATAGACTGACTAAGTCCGTCCACTTCATTCCAGTCACAGTGGATTATAATGTGCAGCAGTTGGCTAAGGTGTATGTGAGGCTACATTGAGTGCCCCTTTCTATTTTCTCGGACCGTGGTACGCAGTTTACTTCCAAGTTTTGGGGAAAATTGCATGAGGAGTTGGGTACTCAACTCACTTTAAGCACAGCCTTCCATCCATAGACGGAAGGGCAGTCAGAGAGGGCTATTCAAGTGTTAGAGGACATGTTGAGGGCATGTGTGATTGACTTTGGAGGACATTGGGATAAGTTCCTACCCTTGTGTGTGTTCTCCTATAATAACAGTTACCACTCCAGCATAGACATGGCCCCGTTGGAGGCACTATATGGGAGGGGATGTAGATTACCCATTGGATGGTTTGAGGCTAGAGATGTGAAATCTTTGGGAGTTGATTTGGTGAAAGATGCTCAGGATAAGGTAAGAAGCATCCAAGCTAAGCTTCTAGCAGCCCAAAGTCGATAGAAGAAGTATGCAGACCGGAAGGTAAGAGACATGGCATTTCAGGCCGGTGAACATTGGACCATTTGAGATTCTTGACTATGTAGGGCCAGTGGCTTATAGGTTGGCCTTACCTCCTAGCTTATCTGGATTTCATCCAGTGTTTCATGTATCCATGTTGAAGAGGTATCATGGGGACGGGGATTACATCATAAAATGTGACTCAATTTTGTTAGATAAAAACCTTCAGTATTAGGAGGACCCGGTTGCAATTCTTGATCGCGACGCCCGAAATCTGAGGACCAAGGAGATAAAGTCCGTGAAAGTTCAATAAAAGAATCCCCAATTGTTCAACGATTCAGGTACTACTCTACCATTACTTTAGCCAGTTTATCACTCGGGGACGAGTGATGGGTAAATTGATATCTATTGTAACGACCTGTTCCGTCATTATGGAAAAGCCAATGGGGAAAGAATTTGGGCTAGAAAACTTTTGAGTAGTGACTTGGGAATTCCTAGCCTAGTCCAGATTTGGACGAAATCTGAGTCAGGTGAGGTCTAGGGAAATTTTGTAATGAATGAGAGAGTTAATTATGAATTTGATCACATAAGTGGATAGCCAAGATGATAGGGAGCCCTTACGGCTTTACGAAATCGAATTCGGGTGAGTAGAACTCATGAAACTGATCTTAGCGTGAACGTGTAGTTTTTGAACTTCATGAGTTGAAGGTGTGTTGTGAAATGGGAGTTTGAAACTCAAATTCTGACTTTCTGTTTCCGTGCAAGCCACTGGGGCAGAATTAATCCCGCCTGGTGGGGTCCGCTGTTGGGGGTGGGGTCCGCTGTGGCGGGATAGTCGCGACTTAAATCGGGTAAAAACCCCAAAAATATTATTTTCTGCAAACCTTCGTTCTTGAGAACTAAGAGACGACCCAAGGCAAGTTCTTGACAGTTTTTCACCACTTCTAGCGCTGAAGTTAAGATTATTACGCCCCTAATCCATTTTTTTATCCGAAGGACTTAGATTTTTGGGTAATTATCATTCGGGGAGGGTTTTGACCTGAAGTTAATGGTGGGAAAAGCCCTAGCTGCACCTTAGGATCATGGGTTTGGTCTTGGGTTATTGGGTTTGTTATAATCCAGGTAAATTAGACCTTAATTATTGATCCTTGCGTTAAATTATTCATTTGTAGACCAAGAACAAGCGGAAAAAATCCGGAAAGGGAAGGCTCAAGTGTCTTAGGAGGATTCAAGCTTGGTTTCGAGGTAGGTAATGGTATTATTTCCTATTTGTGTAATATATGCCAGTTGATTGCTACATTTTATGCATGCATGTATGTGAATAGGGAAATGTGAATCGAACCTAATGAAATGATTATGTGTGAACAATACATGTCATGAACCTGTTACTTGATTGTATGATTTTGAGCATTGTTCATTATAGGTGTGATTGTGATTGTGGTTGTGCTGAATGGATCGGATGTCACGTTCTGACACATACATTGGATCGGGTATCACGTTCTGACACATACATTGGATCGGGTGTCACATTATGACACATACATTGGATCTGGTGTCACGTTCCGACACATACATTGGATCGGGTAACACGTTTCGACACATGCATGGGATCAGGTATCATGTTCCGACACACTAAAAGTTTAGGTGTGGGTTCCATGAGAGGACCATTGTGACTATTGTGTTATGTCTACTTGGCTTTGATAATGAAAGACGGTATGTTGTTCTAAATTGATGACTGAACTGTATTCTGTATATGTGTGTTTATTGTGTTGTGATTGCTTGCCTATGTTTCGCTTACTAGAATAGCCGCGTGATCCAACCAGTACACTGTGGTTTGTGTACTGATAGTGTAACACCCCAGAAAATTTTGAGCTAAGACTTGAACAATCCTTCGTAGTGAGTAAGTTTTTACCAAGGAATTTAAATTTTTACTGAGTGTTAAGGTCACTAGATGTAGCACCTTGAGTTCCAAAAAGAACTAAATTAGAAATAGCAAAATCTGAAATTTTACTAGTTATACGTAAGTTATGAGTTTTTGGTCAACTTCATACGAGCATAACTTTTAGTAAATGATGAGTTATGTGGGCTACAAGGTATCAAATGAACGTTTTTTGAATTATCTTTCCAACGTCACCGAGTTTGCTAAATTTCGAACTCGTATGAGGGAGATATGCCCATTTGAAGTCGGGTTGTCCAAATAAGGAAAGTTACAAGAAAATAGTGAGGGGTATTTTTGTTTTTTCCTTACCAAAGCCGATTTAATTCTTTTTAGTAAGTTTTGAAGGGTCTAATCCGATTAGGTTCATTTTTATAATCCTAATATACGCCTAGGGTTTTAGTTGAGAGTTCAAGAATATAAAAGAAGCGAAAAAAAGAGAAAAGAGTAAAGGATCAAGGCGTTGTCGAGGTTCTTGAGTTTTGTTGCAGATTTTCGCCATGGGTTTGATCCCTAAGAGGTATGTAAGATTTCATAGTGTTGGGTTTGTTCACCCACATGCCAATCATGTTAATTTCAGTGTTAAATTCATTCTAGAAAGATGAAGATTGATGAGTTCTTGAGGAAATCGTGTCGATTTTAGAGTTGTGTTTGATTAGATTCTTGTGTACATGTATTGGGTATCTGAATCTAAAGAGAAATTGAGAAAACGAATTGAATTTAGGTGAATTGAGGTTAGAAAATGAAGAAGGAAAAAGTCGGGCAGAAACTGACGCGCACCCGTTCCTCAGAAGTGATATTTTTTCTCTCCACACTGCAGAGAGATCGCAGACCCCTCTGCCTCAAAAAAATTATTTCGACCAAATATTAAAATGCATCTCTGCATCGCAGACTTGCTCCCAGACAGTGTTTTTCAACCGTCTCTCATGATTAACTATCTAAAACACTTTTAATCATCACGATATCATTCCTACCACAAATCAAAACCTTGAAGTCATAATTCAAATTCAAGGTAGAGCTAAGAGTTAAGTCTTGAAAGTTCTTCCGAATATTTTTGAGAAAGTCTCTTTGAGTCTTTTTGAGGAGTCTTCTACAATTTCTAACAACTCGTTTCAAGACTCGAGCAAGTGAGTATGAGAATGAAGAGAATGTATTCATGAGTCTACTTTGTCATCACAAAATCCTTCATATCATGAACCATGACTCTTGAATTCATAATTCAAATTCAAGTGAGATTTTAGACTAGAGTTCAAGAAAGTCTTTGAGTTCAATTGTGAATCCTTTGAGATCAACTATCGATTTAAGCTAAGTTTTGAGGAAGTAAGTAGGAGAATGAGAAGAAGTCGTATACACGAGTTCCATATTGTTATGTAGACCCTTGAGTCAAGTTGTTCATGCCCATAAATGCCGCATGGACTCCATAAATTGAGTATTTCTTAGAGGAGTAGTATCTTCAAGTTCTAAGTCTTGATTATTGAGTTCCTAATTCCTTTTGAGATTTTATTTCTAATCATGGGACTATTACATATTACCCATGAAGTCCTTGAGTTAAGTAGTTCATGCCCATAATTCCGCATGAACCCTATAAGTCGAGTAGTCTTGAGATGAGAATTATCTTTGAGTCTTTGAGTTGAGTTGTTCATGCCCATAATTCCGCATGAACCCACTGAGTTGAGCATTCCTGAAATGATTATTACCATTAAAGTTCTTGAGTTCTGAGTTGTTGAGTCTCGAGTATTGAGTATTGAGTTCTCTTTATGGTTATTGAAAACCTTGAATTGATTCGTTCACGTCCATAATTCGGCATGAACTCTATTCTGAGAAGTCTTTTACAATTTTTTCTAAAAATTGTTTTAAGACTTGAGCACTTGAGTTGAGAAAGAGTAGAGCTGACATCATTTTCTTTAAAATGATATAAGGGAACTAAGTATTCCCAAGAGTAAATATTTTCACATTTAAGAGAGAAGGAAACTGAGATTTCCAAAAGAGTTTTGAGCAGTTTGAATAACATCTCTTTTTAGAGAAAGATTTTGAGTAATAATCTCAAACCACAGAAAGAGTTATGTTTTTTAACATTGAGCTAGTTACATTTTGGGAGTAGTATTGAGCACCGATATGGGGACGAGTTTGAGTTCAGATAATTCAAAGTCTCCATAAACCGTGTAGCCAGCTTGGGTAGAAAAGGGTTATACTTTTTAGATGATTCCTTAATTCTTTTAGCATAGACTAGTGGATTCACTTAGTGGATTAGGTTCTATACCCCCGGCAAGGTATAGGACGGCCCTTGTAGTGTGGGGCAAAATGTTGTATCATCACATAGCTCATAGTTATGGTTATCAGTTAGAGAAACTTCCACAGAGATATTTTGTATTCTTATATACATAGAGTTTACTTTGTATTTTCATACACAAGCAGATTTTATCTTGTATCCTTGCATACAAACTGAGTTACTATTGCATTTTTCAAAACATTGAGTTGGTTTCTATTGTTTTAAACGTTTTGCATATATTGCATCTGTATTGTTGCTTTATATTGAGTTGAGTATCCAGAGTTGAGTGCCTAGAGTCGAGTATCTTATTATTGAGTTGAGACTTATTTCACTGCGTTGAATATCTTATCATTGAGTTGAGCCCTATTTTCTCTGAGTTGAGTTGAACCATGTTTCTTGAGTTGAGTCGAGTTGAGTGAGTTGAGAAGAGGTAAATATGTTTATTTTTATAAATTTCAAGCTTATGTTTATGTTTTATAATTCCCCTTACATGCTCGTACATTCCATGTACTGAGCCATTTGTCCTGCATCGTTTCATGATGCAGATACAGGTATTTAGGATCATCAACAGGCGCTTCGTTCATACCATTGCAATTCTAGTTAGCCATGGTGAGCCTCCTTGCTTCCAGAGGATTTCATTTACTATTCAGTTTCGTCAGGATGTCGTGGGTCTTGTCCCAACTTCCATCTTTGTCATTTAGAGGCTTCATAGATAGACAGTAAAGTTTGAGAAGTTTGTTTCATTTATCTTATTAAATATTTTAAAGACTAGAGTTGCCTATTGTTGGCTAGTTGAGAATTATATTCAGAGTAAATCGTTTGAGTTAAAGCTTTGTATTTGAGTTTCATGAATTTTATTCAGTTTTAAGCTTTGTATGCTTGACTTAGTATTCCGCTTGTAGTCAGCCAGGATGAGGGATCACTTGGGGACCAGCAATGGTTCTCGAGTGCCGGCCACGTCCAGGGTGTAGACTCGGATCGTGACAGATACTACACTTGCTCTTTATCTGTAAAGTATAGGGCATCTTCAGGCGGCTACTGATAGAACTCTGCTAGGAGATCAGTGATCGAGATCGGATTCAAGGGTGAGCCAGTTCTTTCAAGCTGCCATGGGTCCTCTATTGTTTAGTCTATTCTTTTCGGACTCAGACTTTTTAATTAGATTTACTCGTATGTTTAGTTTTTGGTTTGTACCCATTCTCTTCGACTTGTTGGTTAGTAGTTTTGGTACAATGACTTTCAGTTGTAGGGGTTAATTTCCACAGTAGTTTGTTAGTTCTTTTGTTGAACTTTCGGAGTTTATGGGAACTCTGTATTTTTTTAAGTCATTTAAACCTGCTTATGTGTCTTTAAATGCCTAGTTTTTCGTTAAGTTGTTTAGTCAGGTTGTAGTAATGGTTCTCCCACCGGAGGGTCAGTGTGGGTGTCAATCACGACGGTCTGGGTCATGACAGTTTCACCTCCATAACTTATATTTATTAAACTTCTACGGAATAAGACACAAGTACCCCTTAGACTATGACTGAAATCCCAGAGACACCTAAAATTAACTACGGTTCTATTGGGGGGGGGGGGGGGGGGGGGGGGGGGGGGGGGGGGGGGGGGGGGGGGGGGGGGGGGGGGGGGGGGGGGGGGGGGGGGGGGG
>JAJONR010003066.1:0-61008 GCA_029582245.1 Solanum etuberosum | reverse complement strand
ATTAATGAGGATCCAAACAAAAATAATGATAAGTGGTTTTTGTAGAATGCTTTTCAATAATAATTTGTAAACTCAATTATGAATTAATGAAATATTATTGAGTGAATAAATGTTATAAATTGAAGTATTCTTACACATGTTTCACCAATTTTATATTGATAGTCAACCTACTGCAATTATCTTCCTTATGTACTAGTTGCATGGGATACACATGCAACACACGTGTCTAGAGACTAGTATATATATATATATATATATATATATAGAGAGAGAGAGAGAGAGAGATTGTGCTTAAAATAAAAAACTAAACACATAAAAAATTCAACATTTAATATAGATATATTACAAAAAAAACTTATATACGAAGTATAATTTTTCAGTAAAAGCAAGATTTGAATGAATTTTAAGAATAAGAGGTTGGTGGATTTTTTTGAAATTAATTTTTCATGAGAGGAAAATATACAACTAACAAACCTCTTTAACTTCATCTTACATAAAAACAAAAGATGCAATATAGATTTAATTATAGCTCTAAAAAACAAATTCAACAGTTTTAGGCAAAATTCATTGATTATATTAATAAATATATAACATATGTATAAATTTATTCAAAAATCAGTTACTAATATTTAATGTCACTAATATAGATATTTGAATTCATAGTTCAAATATGGCTTGCTAAAATCTAAAATATCTTTCACACTATCTGTATATAGCCTGGAAAGAATTTCTTGGGCAAACGTAAATACATATATATTTTTAGAAAATATACAAATAATTAATTACGATCCAATTTTATTTATTTTTTATATAACAAAAAACACCCCCACCCTGCAAAAAATAAATAATAGGTGATTTTTGTAAAATGATTTTCAATAATAATTTGTAAACTCAATTATGAATTAATGAATTACTATTGAGTGAATAAATGTTATAATTAGAAGTATTCTTACACATGTTTCACCGATTTTATGTTGACAGTCAACCTACTTCAATTGTCTTCCTTAAGTACTACTTGCATGGGATACACGTGCAACGCACGTGTCTAGAGACTAGTATATATATAAAAAAGAAGTTATGCTTATTATTAAAAACTAAACACATGAAAAATTCTACAAGATTCAATATTTAATATAGATATATTACAAAAAAAACTTATATTCAAAGTATAACTTTTCAGTGAAAGCAAGATTCAAATGAGTTTTGAGTCTAAGAGGTTGGTGGATTGTTTTGAAACTAATTTTCCATGAGAGGAAAATATACAACTAACAAACTTCTTTAATTTTTTCTACATAAAAATAAAAGATGCAATATTGATTTAATTTAGAACTTAAACGGCAAATTCAACAATTTTAGTCAAAGTTCATTGATTGTACGAATAAATATCTAAACCTTTTTTTTTACCTTCATCCATTGTTTTTTCTCTTTTATTTTTCTATTGATTTTATTTACTCTTTTTATTTTATTTGTCTTTCCTTTTGATTTGATTTCAAATTTAATTCCAAATGCCTTGTATTTAAAATAAGTTAGTTTGAACGGATATCAAAATAAGTGAAGAAAATTAAATAAAACATAAAAAATTAAAGGACACTTTTAAATTATTTTAAAAAAAACACGCATAATTTTTAAAAATAATTAAAAGTGAAACTATAAGAAATTAATGAAAGAAAAAAATTTAAAGTGAGAAAGAAATTAAAGAAGTATTTTACAAAGAAAGAAATGAAAATAATTAAAAATATGTAAGTTTTAATATCAATAAATATTAGCACTAACTAATTATAAAGTCACCAATTAAAAATGGCATGTGTCAAATTTGTTCATTCATCACTAGCCTTCAAGAGAGTGTGTACACTCTCTATGCCATTTTAAATTAGTTTAGGGGGTAATAGAACCATAGTTAAGTTTAGGTGTGTCTCTGTGATTTCGATCATAGTTTAGAGGAATACTTGTGTCTTATCCCTAAAATTTATTCAAAATTCAGTTACTAATATTCAATATCACTATTATAGATATTTTAATCAATAGTTCAAATATGGCTTGATAAAATCCAAAATATCTTTCACACTACTTGTATATATCTTGTGAAGAATTTCTTGGGCAAACGTATATACATATATATATTTAAAAATTATAGTAATGATTAATGACAATCCAAATTTATTTATTTTTTGCTATAAAAAAAACCCCCACCCTACAAAAAAATAAATAATAAGTGGTTTTGGTAGAATGATCAATAATAATTTGTAAATTCGCATTATGAATTAATGAAATACTATTGAATGAATATATGTTGTAATTAGAAGGATTCTTACACATGCTTCATCGGTTTTATGACAGTCAGTCTACTGTAATTGTCTTCCTCTGTCAGCGTTTAGGACTAAAAGCTTAGGCATGTAAAGTTTAATTAATATCAATGTGTACATGATGGTAAAATATGAACCTTACACCATGTCATATTTTGTTTTGTTATCTCTGTCACCGATTTTACATTGACAATCAACCACTCTATCAGGGATTACGACTGAAAGCTCATGCACATTAAGTTCAAGTAATATCAAGATGTACCTTATGATACAATATGAACCTTACAACATGCCATATTTTTTTTGTTTTGTTATTTCCATCACCAGATTCACCAGTTTTACGTTGACAGTCAACTTAATTGCTTTCCTTTATCGGGTTAAGACTAAAAGCTCATGCACGTGAAGTTTAAGTAATACACATAAATCATTAGTGGCTAAAAGAGTCAACTAAAACCATTTCATTGAAAACTATAGATACAATAGGTTTTGTTGAATCCTTAAATATTATATCAAACGAATAATGACAAACGAATTCATATTTTCTCTATAAAAATACCCCTCACCAAAAAAGTGTTTTTTCGAATGTTTTAAAATAAGTTCTGAAATAACATTATGAATTAATGAAATACTATAGAAAGAATATATGTCATAATTAGAAGGATTTTCATATTTCGTTTTGTTATTTCCATCATCAAATCCATTAGTTTTACGTTGACATTCAGCCTACTACAATCGTCTTCCTCTATCGGGGCTTAGCACTGAAAGCTCATGTACATAAAATTTAAATAGTATTATCATCATCAATGGCGGAATCACATGCATTCAAAAGGTGTCAACTCACACCACTTCATTGAAAAAGTATACTATGTTGATAGTTGAAAAGTTTTATTTATATACATACTATGTATTGGATCCCTTTATATATTTACACATATATTTTGTCATGTTTTGTTTTTGTTATCTCCATCACCAAATTCACCGATATTATGTTGGTAGTTA
The DNA here is from genome assembly GCA_029582245.1 of Solanum etuberosum. NCBI lineage: Eukaryota > Viridiplantae > Streptophyta > Magnoliopsida > Solanales > Solanaceae > Solanum > Solanum etuberosum. Next base: position 57,706 of record JAJONR010003066.1, on the reverse strand, counting down.
GCCTACTACAATCATTTTTCTCTACCAGGGATTAGAATTGAAAGTTCATGCAGGTAAAGTTCAAGTAATATCAATATGTACCTTATGATATAATATAGACCTTACAACATGTCATATTTCATTTTGTTATTCTTATCACTATATTCACCAATTTTTTTTATTGATTGTCAGCCTACTGCAATTTTTTTCCTCTATCAGGGCTTAGAAATGAAGCTCATGCACATAAAATTTAAGTAATACACATCGTCATCAGTGGTAGAGCCACACGTATTCAAAAAGAGTCAATTGACACTGCTCCACTAAAAAGGTATAGATACTATGTGTTTTGTATATCTCTAAATACTATATCAAATGATTATTGATGACCCGAATTCATATTTTTTCTATAAAAGATACCCCACCAAACAAGTGGTTTTTTCTAAAATATTTTTAAATAAGTTCTGAAATCACATTAAGAATTGATGGAATACTACTGAGTGAATATATGTCATAATTCGAAAGATTGTCATATTTTATTTTGTTATTTCCATCAGAATTCACCAGTTTTACATAGACAAATAGTCTACAACAATCATTTTCCTTTATCAGGTCTTAGGATTAAAAGCTCATGCACGTAACGTTTAAATAATATTCATTATCATCAATAACGGAACCACATGTATTCAAAAGATATACTATGTAGATAGGTTAAAAGTTTTATTTATATACATTCTATATATATTATCCCTAAATTTACTTGTATATTTTTTTTTATGTTTTAACACCCCTTAAAAAAATTAGTCTCTCCATTTTAGTCAACGTATAATCTTAAGTTGATACCCACTAAAGGACAAAGAAGATTATGACAAGTAAACCATACTCTGCATAAACAATTTGTAGCCGTCAATCCCATTTTAAACTTGTAGAAAAAAACACACAAGAAGTACTTTTTCTTGTCCTAAAAGAATCAAAATTCACTTTTTGTTTGTCCTAAAACAAAGTGGATTGTCCATTTTAAAGAATCGATGGAAGATCTAATGATGGATGAAAGAGACGAGATGTTGGTTTCACCACTTGGTGGAATCCCACAACTAATGAATGCTCATTTCTTAAATCCGGTTGCTTCTTCGACTGAAGGACCGAATTTGAAGCCTCCTTCAATTCCATTTTCATCCGAATCTGAGTGGCCATTGAAAGTCTCCTTTCATGGTTGCAATGGATGGAGGGATCAACAAATGAAATGGAAAGAATGGGTTGAAACGATGGAGTCTATCCATCACCTTGTATGGAAACCTGCAGGAATTTACGGAGCTGTCAAGAGTTCAGTGTATAGAGTCTAGACGGATCAAAATTCGATTTTTGGGTTGGTAGAAAGGTAGTGTTATGAGACTAACACTTTTTAGTTTCCGTGGGGTGAATCTACTGTTACTCTTGAAGACCTGATGATTTTGGGAGGGTTTTCTATTTTGGGTGACTCTGTTTTGTCCCCCCTTCAATCCTCTGAGTTGGTAGAGATTAAAGAAAACCTTGATAATGCGCGAAGGGAGATTATCGGATTGAAGACTAATAATTAGAGTTGGTGGTTGAATGTTTTCATGAATAGTGGTAAGGATTATGAATATGAAGCTTTTCTTTCTCTTTGGTTATCAAGATTTGTGTTTCCATGTAAAATAGGTGCTTCTGTTTTCTCAATAGTTGTTAATCTAGCTAGAGGTATGCGATTAGCGGTTTCTCTTACTGTTCTTGCTAGTATATATAGGGACTTGGGCTCGTTGAAACAGGTTATGATAATGGCTTCATCAGAAGTGCCAGGTACAAATGGAGACATATTTGACATTCATAAACTTAGTCTTTGGTCGCCATTGTTCTTTGTTCAAGTTTGGGCTTGGGAGAGGATGGTATCTTTGCAGCCAGAGCAGGCTCAGAATTATAATATAGTTAGTGGGGTGAGAATAGGACTATGGCCCAATGTGAAACAAACGGGTGTAATTAATGTGAGGACTACTATTGACTCATCTGGAGAGTTTTTTCTGTGGAGGCCATACGCCTTGGCTATGGAAGGTTGGTCGATTCTCAAGTTTTACAAGGATAAAGAAGAGTGGACAATAATTGCAGGGAAAAATTTGGATATAGAAATGGAGTCTTTCATTTGATTCTTGAGGGAATGTGAGCTTGTTGGTTTTGATTGTCAAGAGCCCTATCGACCAAATCGGGTAGCAATGCAGTTTGGATATGATCAACACTTCCCTAAATGGATTCCTCGCTCGCCTTCAAGTCCAGAACTTTCCTGGTACAACTACAACATACCTATTGATTCTGATTTGAGGTTATACTATACGTCTAGGCTGTTTGAACCGGATGTAACTACACAATATTTGAAATGGTGGAGAAACGAAACTAATCAGGATGTTTGTGATGTTCTTCCTGATCTACCGACAGAATGTCAAGTGGAGAATTACCCTGAAGTTTCTCCTGGTTTTTCTCCTCGTTCGAAGCAGAAGCATATTGCAGAAGAAACAGTTCATGCATCCATTGACTATGCACATGACGGAAATGGGAGTAGCAGTGTAGGTCCCCCCAAGTGCAACATGGAAAATGACAAAGAGAATTCATCTATGGAGATTGGTCAAATAGTGGCTCGCAACGTTGTGCCACCTGGTTCAACAGAGAATCATGTTGACTCAGAATATGACAGAAATGAGAGTAACAGGAATGCAGCCCGCAATCTTATTGACATATGTGGTAATCTTATAAGGGTTATAGATCTTCAGCTTGACGAGCTAGAGAGTTAAATTGCTTCACACAAGAGATGCTAGATTCAATATGGTACGCTTTCAAATGCCTGTTTATTTCCCTTGAGTAGCTTACTTGCTCCAGATTTGTTGTTTGGTTTACCTATTTCAATTTTCTACTTACTCTCTCTTTTGAGTAGTTTTTGTATACACTTCTTGAGTAGTCTATTTCTAGTTTCAACAGTAAGAATTGTCTGAAATGCTGCTGCATAGTTATCAAAAGTTTTATGAATCCTTTGCAAAGATCATTTACTTCAATAAAAGTCATTAAAGAATTCTTGTTTAGTCACTGGTGCAAAGGAATTATGTAGACGTATGATGTTACTTGATTCTGTTTTTACTAACTTCAAACAATTCCACGCAGGTTGGTAGAGCAGTGTTGGTCTAATGAGGTGAACGATAGACCTTCGTTCTTAGAGATACTCGAAAAAATCAAATTGACAAATAGTCATTGGAACATCATATCTTAACTTAATGATAGAAATGCAAGAACTTAGCAGACATTAAAATGATGTATTTTGTGTACATTAACTTATTTTGAATGCCCTATTTGATATTATAGACAGATTTTTAAAACATGGTCCCAGAGTCTTATTTTATTGATATCTACATATCTGATGTAGAATTTGCTTTTTTGAATTTTCTATTGTTTCTTCACAAAATATGGTTTTAAATATTACTTTATTTTCTATTGTTCCTTGATGGTTTCCAACTCTTTCATCTTCTGCAACACAGACTTTTTACCTTGAGATAATCCCAGATGATTTTTACTGATTTTAGAGACATAATACGAGTAAAAATTGTTGTAGAGACACGACACGCCTTTGTAGACTTTGTAGTTTTTTGGTCTTTATGAATCTTTATTTGAGCCATGTGGGGTTTCCGTGTAGTGAAATTACTTCATAGTCTTACTCAATTGCCTCCCAAAGATCTAAAGGTTCAAGATACCGAGGTGAAACTAATATAGGGAAAGATTGGTGGATACCCGATTGGATTCTTATCATAGGATGAATCGATTTTATCAAAAATTACAGAGACAAGTCGAAGCTCCTAGCCGAGTTGGAAGAGTTAAGAGAGGCAGATCGACAATGTGAAGATCAAATCCTTTCGGTGTTGACAAGAGTCAATTTCGAAATTTTAGCTTTTCCTTTTCCTATATTTTACCATCATTAAAATTCCTCAATTAATGAGAAATCTACGGTTCAATTATTTAATAAGAAAATACATTCAAGTGCTTGGATGAAATGTGTTGTTCATCTTGTATTCTTAAGATACTTAGAACAAAAAACTTTGAAGAACGTGATAAGAAACAACAAAGTTTAAAGAGCATTTTCAAAACTTGAAAATTAAAACCAGTAGAGAAAATAGAATCAGAAACAGATTAGAAACATTATACAAAATATTTTTCTCAAAGAAGAAAATCGAGACCACTGAATGCACAGTGTCCCATTAAGAAAATTATTCCCCTCAAGTACCCGAGGTTAATGGAATATATCCTCCCAGGATAGAACGATCTTACTCACCGGTGTATCGGTACCGAAAACTACGGTGTCAGCGAACCACTCAACGGCAGTAAAGTTCACTTAGAATACTAGATTTAGTAGTAGTAGTAGTAGAAGAAGTCCAGCTTTTTTTTTCTTAAAATGTGAGGAAATCCCTCAATTTATAGAAAACAAAGGGTAGTGTGAAAAAGTTCTTATTGTGCCTTACCGGAAATGTCACAACCTTTTAGAAAAGTCACAATCTTTTAGAAAAGTGACAATCTTTCGAAAAGTTCACAACCTTTCATAAAAGTCACAACTTTTCATAAAAGTCACAACTCTTCATAAAAGTAACAACTTTTCATAAAAGTCACAATTCTTCATAAAAGTCGCAACTCTTCATTTTCCATTCACACCTTTTAAAACCCAACAGTCCCCCGCATGAATGGGGAATGACTCCAAGACAAAAAAACGGACAAGTGTGTACTTTACAAGCAAGAATTAATCGCATCTGGATAAGTAGGTTTTCCTTTGAACTTTCCATAGTGAATATATGTCGGATATACTCGGTCAATCGGTAGATTTTATATCTTTGAACCGTCAAGCTTTGGTGTATACCTAGACAATCATATGTCACTCAATCAACCCTTTACCGTTTATGGTTCTTACGGTTGTGTTAGTTTCAGCCATGAACATCTCCTGGTTTCATGAGTGTATAGAGAGATGGGCTTTTGACAATCATCCTCTTTGAAGCGGCTTACACTTCACACTCACATAGGTGATTTCTAACCGTGTTATCGCGTAGATACACTATTTGTTCAAATCTGCCAAACTTAGCAAATTATTAAGAACTTTAAGCTTTATTAACTCATTAACAAGCCTTAGTGTTGTATCCTTGTTCCTGAGCATTGTCTTCATCATGAGAATGGATTGAGTTGGTTGACAATGCTGAACCGTCAGTCACAACTTTGTTTTTCTCCTTGAACTTAGATCTTGAGATCTCCAGTGTGCTACTTAGAGTTACCGCCATGATGACTTGTCCTAAGTCGTAAACCCATTTCCTTAGATGATCTTTCAACTTTCTCTCTAGTTAGGCCTTTTTTACGTGGATCCAACACTTTATCCTTTGACTTTGCATAGTCAATTGTGATAATTTCACAAGAGAGTAGTTTTCTAATAGTATTATGTCTATGACTTACATGACGAGAATTTCTGTTATACATCATGCTCCATGCCATACCTATTGCATCTTGACTATCAAAGTGTATGCATATTGATGCCAACGGTTTTGGCCAAAAAAAAATATCTATCAAGAAATTCCAGAATTTTTCAACTTATTCTCCGGCCTTATCTAGAGCACCTAGCTCAAAGATCATTGTAGAGCTAGCGATACATGTCTTTTTGGAAGATTTTCAAGAGACCTCCACCAAGAGTAAATACATATCCACTCGTGGATTTTACTTCATTTGATCCCGGTGATCCAATTTGCATCACTATATCCTTTCAGTACTGCTGGATATTGTTATAATGCAAGACATAGTTTTGAGTATGTTTTAAATACCCCAAAACTCTTTTCATTGTCATCCAATGAGTTTGATTGGGATCACTCGTGAACCGATTCAGTTTATTAATAGCACATGCTACATCTGATCGCATATACTTTGTGATATACATCATATTTCCCAATACTCTAGCACAATCCAATTGTGAGTCACTTTCGCCTTCATTCTTTTGAAATGCAAAGCTCACATTTATTGGAGTCTTGACAATATTGAAATCCAAATATTTGAACTAGTCAAGTACCTTTTCAATGCAATGAGACCGTGACAATGCTAAACATTATGGAGTTCTAAGGATTCTTAAACCTAAGATCGCATCAGTAACTCCAAGATCTTTCATATCAAACTTGCTTTCTAGCATACCTTTAGTAGCATTTATTTCATTAGTGTCTCTACAAATGATCAACATGTCATCCATATACAAACAAACAATGACCTTGTGATTTTAATGTAAACACATTTATCACTTCCATCATTCTTAAATCCATTTGCCAACATGGTTTGGTCAAATTTCTTATGTCATTGTTTGAGTGTTTGTTTTAGTCCATAAAGTTACCTAACAAGTTCGCACACTTTCGTTTCTTTACCATGAACCACAAAATCCTCAGGTTGTTCCATGTAAATTTCTTCCTCCAATTCTCCATTTAAGAAAGTTGTTTTCACATTAATTTGATGAATTTGGAGGTCATATACCACAACTTATGTAATTAACATCCGAATAAATGTAATTCTAGCTATTGATGAGTATGTGTCAAAAAAATCAAGACCTTCTTCTTGTATAAAGCCTTTGACAAAAAGTCTTGCTTTGTATTTGTCAATAGTTCCATCGACTTTCATTTTCATTTTGAAGATTCACTTTGAACCCAAAGGTTTATTTCTTGGAGGAAGATCAACAAACTTCCAATAGGATTACTCAAGATTGAATCAATCTCACTATTGACACCATTTTTCCAAAAGGATGAGTCCACAGTAGACATAGGAAATGTTACAAAATCAGATCCGAAGGTAGTAGATGTCCTTTGACATTTACTACGCCTTTGAATCTCTTTATTAAGTAAATTCTCCTTTTGTTCTTTCCAAGGTCTTTTAGACCTTTCACTAGACTACTCAAGTCTAATTTTACAGTCCACAGTCTTAGGTCCTATTTTAATCCTTTTAGGAATAAGAACTTGGACTTCGTCTAGACACCCCCAAACTTTGAAATATTTCAAGTTGGATTTCCTTCCTTTCTATTTCTCATATGGAATAGAGTGTGTCCTGAACAAACAAAACTTTTTATTGCTTTCTTTCTGAAAAGACAAAACCTTTTGTTGTTCCCTTTTGTTGTAAGGATAGCATCTCCACACAAGTTTTGTGATAAACCTGAACTTATAAGTTATGTGGTCATCATTTCCTTCAAAGTTTGATTTGATTTTCCATTTTGCAATTGCATTAGATTAACGTGAATGGGGCAGTAGTTTGATGAATAATTCCACTTTCCAAACATATTTCTGCAAAAAGAGATTTATACTCTCCATCCCTATCACTTCTTATCTTTTTTCCAACTAGTTTTCAACTTCAATATTATATTGTCTAAACGTTTCTATTGCTCCATCCTTACCATTCAGTAAATAGACACAGTCGTTTCTAATGCAATTGTCAATGAAAGTTATGAGATACTTTTTCCCACCACGAGATGGTGTTGACTTTATATCACAAATGTCAGTGTAAATCAACTTTAAGAGATTAGAATTCCTTTCAACAGATTTATAAGAATGCTCAACATACTTAGATTTCACACAAACTTGACATTTTTATTTATTGCACTCAAAGTTAGACAAAACTTCTAAGTTGATAAGTTTTTCTTACAAGGTTTTGTAATTGATATGTCCCAAACGTTCATGTTACAAACACTATTTGCCAAGAAAAATTCATTCAAAAACATATGGTATGCAGATCTTTTTCCATAGACACACATGATAAATATCAAAAAATTTAACTTTGAGAAACTATTTTCCTCCTTAGATAAATAATAAGAAGGTTACCTGGTGTAATCTTAAATCAGAATACCACCAATTTTTCTGGTACATTCTCACTTCAACCTTGCTACACAAGACACCAAATTCTGACGAAGTAGTGTATTAATTTTCTACTTCCATGATCTGTTTCCCTCAAATAGTAGAAGACAAGAAATACCAATAGAATAATAATTTCCTTAAGGTTGTTGTTCATCTTGTATTCTTAAGATACTTAGAACAAAAAACTTTGAAAAACTTGATAAGAAACAATAAATTTTAAAGAACATTTTCAAACTACAGAATTAAAACCAGTAGAGAAAATAGAATAAGAAACATATTAGAAATAATATACAAAATAGTTTTTCTCAAAGAAGAAAATCGAGCCCACTGAATGCACAATGTCCCCTTAAGGAAATTATTCCCCTCAAGTACCCTATGTTAATGGAATATATCCTCCTAGGATAGAACGATCTTACTCACTGGTGTATCGGTACCTAAAACTACGGTGTCAGCGAACCACTCAACGACAGTAAAGTACAATTAGAATACTAGATTTAGTAGTAGTAGTAGAAGAAGTCCAGAAAATATTTTTTCTCTTAAAATGAGAAGAAATCCCTCAATTTATAGAAACAAAGGGTAGTGTGAAAAGGTTCTTATTGTGCCTTACCGGAAAGGTCAGAACCCTTTGGAAAAGTTACAATCTTTCGGAAAGGTCACAACCTTTCATAAAAGTCACAACTTTTCATAAAAGTCACAACTCTTCATAAAAGTCACAACTTTTCATAAAAGTCGCAACTCTTCAATTTCCATTCACACCTTTTAAAGCGCAACAAAATGATCATCTTATTTGGTAAGAAAGTCTAAGGAAATCTTGTTCTAAATAAATCAAGAATTCACTTTCAATATGTTATTTATTATTATTAATTGAATTCACTTTCATCTAAATTATTTATATTTTTAATAGTGTAACATCCCTCTTTGAAAGAACTAGAATTAGAAAGATCTATTTTTGGAAAGCATAAATTTGGAAATTTTGGTAAGTTATGCTAAGTATGAGTTTTGGATCAACTTCAAACGACCATAACTTTCAGTACATGATGAGTTAGGTGGGCCATAAGATATCAAATGAAAGGTCTTGGAATCATCTTTCCAACGCCACCGAGTTTGCTAATTTTTGAGCTCGTATGAGGGTGATATGCTCATTTGAAGTCGGGCTATTTATTTAAGAAAATTTACCCGGATTTAAGAGGGGTATTTTGGTCTTTTCCTTACCCAATTAACTTAAAATGAAATTTGGTAATATCTAAGAATCTAAACTGATTTTGTTCAGTTTTACAAATCCAAATTTACGTTAGGGTTTTGAGAGAAGTTCAAGAAGAGGAGAAAAGGAGAGAAATTCAAGCGTTCGTCACGTTCTTGAGGATTTCGTCACGGATTTCGCCAAGGGTTTGATCCCTTAGAGGTATGTGAGCTCACATAACATTGGGTTCGTTCACCCACGCGCCAATCATGATTAATTCAGTGTAGTTTCGTTCTTGAAAGTAAAAGATTTGAGTTCTTGATGAGACTTGTTGAAGTTTCCTTCATTATTTTGAATGTTGAGATTTTGATGAGTTCTTGAGATAATCGTATGAGTTTTAAGGTAGTTTTTGAGTAGATTCTTGTACACTAATGATGGGTATTCGAATCTAAGTGATTGGGGAAGAAACCATTCGATTCTAGCTGAATTGGGGTTAGAAAACGAGTTTGAAATTCATCAAACTTTCTGGGAATAAGGGTGGGGCGCTGCGCCATTCTGTGCGCCCCATATCAGAGTCTGTACGCCCTGCGCCACTCAGTACACCAGGGTCGCCAGGTCCTCTATCCTTTCCCACTTTTTTCTGTTTGAGTTTCCTCGAATCGTACCTATGTTTTCTAGTTGATTTCTACACTCTAAGAGGTATGTGAGTTCACATAGCGTTGTTTTCGTTCACCCAGATGCCAATCATGATTAATTCAGCGTAGTTTCATTCTTGAAAGTAAAAGATTTGGGCTCTTGATCAGTCTTATTGAAGTTTCATTCATGATCTTGATTGTTGAGGTTTTGATGAGTTCTTGAGATAATCGTATGAGTTTCAAGGTAGTTTTTGAGTAGATTCTTTTACACTAATGATGGGTATTCGAATCTAAGTGATTGGGGAAGAAACCATTCGATTCTAGCTGAATTGGGGTTAGAAAACGAGTATGAAACTTCGTCAAACTTTCTGGGAAAAGAGGTGGGGGGCCGCGCCACTCCAGAGTCTGTAGTTTAGGCTTTGGGCGCCGCACCACTCAGTGCGCCCCAACCCAGACTCTGTTGTTCAGGGTCAGGCGCCCTGTGCCACTCAGTACGCCGTCCTCTACCCTTTCCTATTTCTTTCCGTTTGAGTTCCCTCGAATCGTACCTATCTTTTCTAGTTGATTTCTACACTCCAAGGTACGTCTAAACATCATGAGATCATCCATAATATGAGATCATAACCCTTGAATCCATAATTCGAAATTCAAGGGAGAGCTAAGAGTCAAGTTTAGGGAGTTCTTAGAATCTTTTCAAAGTCTTTTACAATCATTTTAAACTTCTTTTAAAGACTTAAGTATTGAGTGAGAAAGAGTATAGACAAGTTCATTTCTTCAAAATTATATATTAGAACTAAGTATTCCCAAAGAATAAATGTTTTCACATATAAGATGAGAGGAAATACCGATTTCCAAAAGAGTTTTCAAGAGCAGTTTTAGTACCATCTCTTTTAAGAGAAAGATCTTTTGAGTAATAATCTCAAACCACAGAAGAGTTATGTTTTTAAACATATGAGCTAGTTACATTTTTGGGAGTAGTATTGAGCAGCGATATGGGGACAAGTTCAGATAATTCAAGTCTCCATAAACCATGTAGCCAACATGGGTAGACAGGGTCATACTTTTTAGATAATTCCTTAATGTTTTTTAGCATAGACTAGTGGATCCACTTAGTAGTAGGTTCTATATCCCGACAAAGTATAGGACAGCCCTGGCAGCATGAGGCAAGACGTTGTATCATCACATAGCTCATAGTGATGGTTGTCGGTTAGAGAATCTCCCACAGAGTTACCTGTATTTTCATATACAAACCAAGTTTTGTTGTGTTTTCAATACACTGAGTTGCTATCTTCATGGTTTAAAGCTTTTCTTTATATCACATTTCTATTTCTGCCTTATATTGAAATGAGTTGGGTTGAGTTGAGACGAGGTAAGTTTTTTTCAGTTCAATTCAATCTTATGTCTGTTTTAGAATTCCCTTTGCATGCTCGTACATTCCATGTACTGACTCCATTTGGCCTACATCTTTTATGATGCAGATACAGGTAACCAGGATCAGCATCCAGTGCTTCGTTGATCCAGTTGAGCCTCACAGTTGTTGGTGATCCTCCTTGCTTCTGGAGGATCCCTTTATTTTGTTTTATCATTTTAGCTTATTAGGATGTTGTGGGTCTTGTCCCGACATCCATCTCAGTTAGTAGAGGCTTCATAGATAGTTAGACATTATTAGTTCAATAGTCTTATTTATTTCAGTTGTTTTGTTATATGACTTAAGTTGCCTCATTGGCCAGTTGAATGTTTCCTTTATAACATTCTAAGTTTATTTCATGAGTTTATATTTGTTGAGTAAAGCCTTCCGCTGAGAGGTAAGCCAGGCCAAGGGTTTTCTTGGGGACATCAATGGTTCTCGAGTGCCAGTCCCACCCAGGGTTTAGGCTCGGGGCATGACAAACTTGGTATCAGAGCACATATTTCAAGAGTTCTAGGGAGTTTATGAAGCCGTGTCTGTAGAGTCCTAGTTATCGGTGTGAAGCACGCCACATCTATAATTAGGGGACTGCAACATTAAGGAACTATCTCACTTCTTTCATACTCATTTCGTGTGATATAGTTTATCTCTATAAAAGTTTCTTTCTAACTCATACTTGCACATATCTTTCAGATCATGCCTCCACAAAGAGCTCTCTGAGGTCATCCCGCTAGGAGGAATGTCGAGGAACAAGGGGTACCTAATGCAAAAGAAGTTCAACCCCAAGGAGAGGTCACTAATGCGGAGTTTCGGGAAGCTATACGGATGTTGAGCCAAGTTGTGACCAACTAAGCTGGGCAACAAAGAGAAAATAGACAGGAAGTGGCTGATACTTCTAGGACCCGTGAGTTCTTAAGGATGAATCCTCCAAGCTTCATTGGTTCAAGCGTCACTGAGGATTCGGAAAACTTTGTAGAGGAACTGCAGAAAGTGTTTGAGGTTATGCACGTTGCTGATGCTGAGTAATTGGAATTAGTTGCATATCAACTAAAGAGTGTTGCTAGAATCTGGTTTGACCAATTGAAGAAGGGTAGAGCTGAGGATGCATGATAGTGAGTGGGGTTGTGTTCGAGAGTGCATTCATGGGGAGTTTCTTTCCTCGTGAGCTAAGAGAGGCAAAGCTAAGAGAATTCCTCACTCTTAAGCAGGAATTTATGAGTGTGCATGAGTATAGCCTTAAGTTCACCCAACTTTCTCTCTATGATCCGGAGATGGTTGCTGACATGAGGAGTAGGATGAGTCTGTTTGTTACTGGGTTGTCTCGTCTGTCAAGTAAGGAAGGCAGGGAAGCTATGCTAATAGGGGATATGGACATAGCAAGGCTGATGATCCATGTGCAACAGGTTGAGGAAGATAAGCTGAGAGATAGGGAAGAGTTCCGAAACAAGAAAGCTAAGACAGGGAATGAGTCCGGACAGCAGAAGAGTAATGCCAACTGGTCATCTTTTCAACTTAAGCAAAAGGGACCTGCTCCATCATCTGCTAGTGCACTTGCACCAAGGAACAGAGGTGAGTTCAACAATCAAAATTCACAAAATTTCAGAGCTAGACCTGTGCAATCTCAAGGTAGTGTGGCACAAGGAGGTAATGGGACTTCTGCATGTGCTAAGTGTAGTAGGATGTCGTGATGGCTCTACTGGTTGCTTCAAGCGTGGTCAGAACGGTCACTTTATGAAAGAGTGCCCTAAGAACAGGCAATGATATGGTAATGGGGGCAATAGAGCCCAGTCTTCTTCAGTTGCTCCACCAGACAGGGTGTGCATCTAGAGGAGCTACTTCAGGGGCAGGCAGAGTAGCAAACCGTCTATATGCTATTACTAGTCGCCAAGAGCAATAGGATTCACCAGATGGTATCACTAGTATGATCAAAGTCTTTAATTTTGAAGTTTATGCTTTGCTAGATCTAGGAGCGAGTCTATATTTTGTGACTCCTTACGTTGTGATGAATTTTGATGTCCATCCTGAGAAACTTCTTGAGCCTTTCAGTGTTTCTACACCTGTTGGTGAGTCTATTCTAGCTGAGAGAGTCAATCGTGATTGTACCATTTCCGTCAATCACAAGAACACCATTGCTGACTTAGTCGAGTTAGCATGGTAGATTTTGATGTCATTCTAGGTATGGACTGGCTACATGCTTGTTATTCCTCAGTCGATTGTAGAACTCAAGTAGTTAAGTTCAAGTTTCCTAATGAGCCAGTTATAGAGTGGAATAGTAGTTCAGTAGTGCCTAAGGCTCGTTTCATTTCATACCTTAAGGTGAGAAAATTAGTTTCCAAGGGGTGTGTCTATCACTTAGTCTGAGTTAATGACTCTAGTGTCGAGACACCACCTATTCAGTCAGTTCCAGTTGTTAGTGAGTTTCCAGAAGTCTTTCCAGATGATCTTCCCGGAGTCCTTCCTGAGAGAGAAATAGACTTCGGTATAGATATTCTTTCTGATACTCGTCCTATCTCTATTCCTCCATATAGAATGGATCTAGCAGAGTTGAAAGAGTTAAAAGAGTAGTTGAAAGATTTCCTTGAGAAAGGTTTTATTCAACCAAGTGTCTCACCTTGGGGTACTCCGGTCTTATTTGTGAGGAAGAAAGATGGTTCTCTTAGAATGTGCATAGATTACCGTCAGTTGAATAAGGTTACTATCAAGAATAAGTATCCTCTTCCTAGAATTGATGATCTCTTCGATCAACTTCAGGGTGCCACTTGCTTTTCTAAGATAGACCTCAGATCTGTCTATCATCAGTTGAGAGTAAGAGAAAGTGATATTCCTAAGACAGCTTTCAGGACCCGCTATGGTCATTATGAATTCCTAGTTATGTCTTTTGGTTTGACTAATGCTCTTGTAGCATTCATGGATCTAATGAACAGAGTATTCAAGCATTATTTAGATATGTTTGTTATCGTATTCATTGATGACATTCTAATCTATTCGAGGAATAAAGAGGATCATGCTAGTCATCTCAGAATAATTCTCCAAACTCTAAAGGATAGAGAGTTGTATGCTAAATTTTCCAAGTGTGAATTTTGGCTTGAGTCTGTGGCATTCTTAGGCCATATTGTTTCCGGTGATGGGATTTGAGTTGACACTCAAAAGATAGAGGCACTACAAAATTGGCCTAGACCTACGTCTCCAATCGATATTAGGATTTTCTTGGGATTGGCTAGCTATTATAGAAGGTTCGTCAAGGGGTTTTCATCTATTTCATCCCCATTGACCAAGTTGACTCAGAGAATAGTTAAGTTTCAATGGTCTGAAGCTTCTGAGAAAAGCTTTCAGGAATTGAAAAAGCGGTTGACTACTGCCCCAGTATTGACCTTACCAGAAGGTACGCAAGGTTTTATGGTATATTGTGATGCGTCCAGAGTCGGATTGGGTTGTGTGTTAATGCAGAATGGCAAAATTATACCTTATGCCTCCAGACATCTTAAGATTCACGAGAAGATTTACCCAACCCATGATTTAGAGTTGCCTGCCGTAGTGTTTGCTTTGAAAATATGGCGTCACTATCTTTATAGTGTTTATGTGGATGTGTTCACCGATAACAAACGTCTTCACTATGTGTTTAGTCAGAAATAGCTTAATCTCAGGCAGAGAAGGTGGTTAGAGTTACTCAAGGATTATGACATGAGCATTCTCTATCATCCAGGTAAGGCTAATGTTGTTGATGATGCCTTGAGCAGGTTGTCTATGGGTAGTACTTCCCATGTTGAGGAAGACAAGAAAGAGTTAGCAAAAGATGTGCACAGACTGGCATGATTAGGAGTTCGACTAATGGATTCCAATGAAGGAGGAGTAGTGGTGATGAATGGGGCTGAATCATCATTAGTGTCTGAAGTAAAGGAGAAACAAGACCAATATCCTATTTTTCTTGAATTCAAGGTAAATGTTCATAAGCAAAAAGTTATGGCTTTTGAACAAGGGGGAGATGGTGTATAGAGGTATCAAGGTATATTGTGTGTGCCAAGGGTGGATGAACTCCAAGAGAGGATCATGGAGGAAGCTCATAGCTCCAGATATTCTATCCATTTGGGTTCCACAAAGATGTATCGTGACTTGAGAGAAGTCTATTGGTGGAGTAGTATGAAGAAGGGTATTGCAGAGTTCGTTGCTAAGTGTCTGAACTGCCAACAAGTCAAGGTAGAGCACCAGAGGCCCGGTGGTATGGCTCAGAATATAGATATTCCGAAATGGAAGTGGGAGATGATCAATATGGATTTCATTACATGTTTACCATGGTCTCGCAGGCAGCATGATTCGACTTGGGTGATTGTAGATCGAATGACTAAATATGCCCATTTCTCACCGGTAAAGACTACCCATTCAGCAGAAGATTATGCTAAGTTATATATTCAAGAGGTAGTCAGACTTCATGGAGTTACGGTGTCCATTATTTCAGATAGAGGCGCACATTTTACTACGTAATTTTGGAAGTCATTCCAGAAAGGTTTGGGTTCAAAGGTGAACTTGAGTACTGCTTTTCATCCTCAGACTGATGGTCAAGAAGAACGCACTATCCAGACTTTAGAAGATATGTTACGGGCTTGTGTGATTGATTTCAAGGATAATTGGGATGATCAATAGTTATCACTCTAGCATCCAGATGGCTCCTTATGAAGCTCTTTATGGGAGACGATGCAGATCTCCTATTGGATGGTTTGAAGTTGGTGAAGCTGGGTTAATAGGACCAGACTTAGTTCATCAAGCTATGGAGAAAGTGAAGGTTATTCAAGAGAGATTGAAAACAGTGCAGAGTCGTCAAAAATCCTATACAAATGTTAGGAAAAGAGACTTTGAGTTTGAAGTAGATGATTGGGTATATTTAAAGGTTTCATCCATGAAGGGTGTTATGAGATTCGGTAAGAAGGGGAAGCTTAGTCCCTGGTACATTGGTCCTTACAGGATATCCAAGAAGTTCGGCAATGTAGCTTATGAGTTGGAGCTACCGCAAGAGTTAGCAGCAGTTCATCCGGTATTTCACATTTCCATGTTGAAGAAGTGTATGGGCGATCCTTCACTTATCATACCTATAGAAGATATTGGTATGAAAAATAACTTATATTATGAAGAGATTCCCGTACAGATTCTAGATCGTCAGGTTCACAAGTTGAGAACCAAGGAGGTAGCATCAGTCAAGGTTCTGTGGAGGAATCAATTTGTTGAGGAAGCTACTTGGAAAGCTGAGGAGGATATGAAGAAGAGATACCCACATCTCTTCGAATCCGGAGTTCCAAATTAAGGTACTAATCCTTTTCTTGGTATTTATTGTATGTTGACATGTTGTGTTATGTATTGCATGTTGGGTGTTTGAGCTGAATGTTAGATATTACAGCCTTAATCTACTTAGAGTAATCTCATTCGAGGACGAATGTTCCCAAGGGGGAGATATGGTAACATCCTGCCTTAGAAAGAACTAGAATTAGAAAGATCTATTTTTAAAAATAATAAATTTGGAAATTTTGGCAAGTTATGCTAAGTATGAGTTTTGGGTCAACTTCAAATTACCATAACTTTCAGTACAGGATGAGTTAGGTGGGCCATAAGATATTAAATTAAATTTCTTGGAATCCTCTTTCCAACGCCACTGAGTTTGCTAATTTTTTATCTCGTATGAAGGAGATATTCCCGTTTGAAGTCGGGCTGTCTATTTAAGGAAAGTTACCCAGATTTAAGAGGGGTATTTTGGTCATTTCCTTAACCCAATTAACTTAAAACAAAATTTGGTAATATCTAGGGGTCTAAACTGATTTGGTTCAGTTTTATAAATCAAAATTTACGTTTGGGTTTTGAGAGAAGTTCAAGAAGAGGAGAAAAGGAGAGAAAGTCAAGCGTTCATCAGGTTCTTGAGGATTTCATTGCGGATTTCGCCAAGGGTTTGATCCCTAAGAGGTATGTGAGTTCACATAGCGTTAGGTTCATTCACCAACGCGCCAATCATGATTAATTCAGCGTAGTTTCATTCTTGAAAGTAAAAGATTTGAGTTCTTGATTAGTCTTGTTGAAGTTTCCTTCATGATCTTGGTTGTTGAAGTTTTGATGAGTTCTTGAGCTAATCGTATGAGTTTCAAGATAGTTTTTGAGTAGATTCTTGTACACTAATTATGGGTATTCGAATCTAAGAGATTGGGGAATAAACCATTCGATTCTAGCTGAATTGGGGTTAGAAAATGAGTATGAAAATTCGTCAAACTGTCTGGTAAAAGGGGTGGGGCGCCACGCCACTCAGTGCGCCCCACATCAGAGTCTGTAGTTTGGGCTCTGGGGAGCCGCGCCACTCAGTGCTCCCCAACCCAAACTCTGTAGTTCAGGGTCTGGCACCCTGCGCCACTTAGTACGTCAGGGTCGCCAGGTCCTCTACCCTTTCCCACTTCTTTCCGTTTGAGTTCCCTTGAATCGTACCTATATTTTCTAGTTGATTTCTACATTCTAAGGTACGTCTAAAAATCATGAGATCATCCATAATATGAGATCATAACACTTGAATCCATAATTCAAAATTCAAGGTAGAGCTAAGAGTCAAGTTTAGAGAGTTCTTAGAATCTTTTCAAAGTCTTTTACAAACGTTTTAAACTTGTTTTAAAGACTTAAGTATTAAGTTTGAGAAAGAGTAGAGCCAAGTTCATTTCTTCAAAATGATATATGGGAACTAAGTATTCCCAAAGAGTAAATATTTTCACATTTAAGATGAGAGGAAATACCGATTTTCAAAAGAGTTTTAATGAGCAGTTTTCGTACCATCTCTTTTAAGAGAAAGATCTTTTGAGTAATAATCTCAAACCACAGAAGATTTATATTTTTAAACATATGAGCTAGTTATATTTTTGGAAGTAGTATTGAGCACCGATATGGGGACAATTTCAGATAACTCAAGTCTCCATAAACTATGTAGCCAACATGGGTAGAGAGGGTCATACTTTTTAGATGATTCCTTAATGCTTTTTAGAATAGACTAGTGGATCCACTTAGTAGTAGGTTCTATACTCCGGTAAAGTATAGGACGACCCTGGTAGCGTGAGGCAAGACGTTGTATCATTACATAACTCATAGTGATGGTTGACGGTTAGAGAAACTCCCACAGAGTTACTTGTATTTTCATATACAAACTAAGTTTTGTTGTGTTTTCAATACACTGAGTTGCTATCTACATGTTTTAAAGCTTTTCTTTATATCGCATTTCTGTTTCTGCCTTATATTGAAATTTGTTGGGTTAAGTTGAGACGAAGTAAGTTTTCTTCGGTTCTATTTCAAGCTTATGTGTGTTTTAGAATTCCCCTCGCATGCTCGTACATTCCATGTAATGAATCCATTTCGCCTGCATCTTTTATGATGCAGACACAGGTAACCAGGAGCAGTATCCAACGCTTCGTTGATCCACTTGAGCCTCAGAGTTGTTGTTGAGCCTCTTGCTTCCGGAGGATCCCTTTATTTTATTTTATCATTTTAGCTTAGTAGGATGTCGTGGGTCTTGTCCCGACGTCCATCTCAGTTAGTAGAGGCTTCATAGATAGTTAAACATTATTAGTTCAATAGTCTTATTCATTTGTTATAAGACTTGAGTTGCCTCATTGGCCAGTTGAATGTTTCCTTTATAACATTCTAAGTTTATTTAATGAGTTTATCTTTGTTGAGTAAAGCCTTCCACTGAGAGGTAAGCCAGGACAAGGGTTCACTTGGGGCCAGCAATGGTTCTCGAGTGCCAGTCCCGCCCAAGGTGTTGGCTCGGGGCGTGACAAATCGTGACTTTTGTTGATCTTGAATTTTTTTTGTGCATGTATAATTAAGTAGTGGCCAAATAGACTTTCTAAAGTGATATCGGTTTTACACGTGGTAAAATTATTTTCTTTATCATATGCAATGAGATATTTTTATGTAAGTTAAATATTTCAATCAATTTTCAATTTGATTTGCAAGTAAAGATCGTTTTACAAAGTTGAGTTGGTACAAATAATAAAACTTTTCCAATAAAAATAAGTTTTTTTGGCGAAAAATAATAATATAAACTTCTAACTTTTTTACTGCATTCAAGGCAACTTATGGATGAGGAAAGAAAACGTTATCATTCTATACATCAAAAAAGGTAGAAAAAAAAAATATTATTATTATTATTATTATTAAATATATATTACTTACTGTCAGCATACTATTTAATGTGAACAGCTTTTCACTTTCTACTAACCATTTTTGAGTTGTTACTTGGAAGTTGAAAAGAATGTTTTACACGGTTTAAGGTATTTCACCTAAAAAATAAATAACTTTTAATTTTCTTCAGTTACCTAATAACATTTACAATGAATTATCTTATCTAATCCTTCAAATTCTGTTGAATGATCGGCTTATATAAATGGATTTATAAATTAAGAATATGTACAACTCTTTCCATTAGAAGAAGAAGTAGAGGAAAGTTACAAATTTAATGAGTAAGTTCATTTTCCAGCTTTGTTATTTTCTGTGAACATATTCATAAAAAATGTATATCCATATTTATATAAATTGTTATGAGCTTAGGTTTTATACGTTATCGACATTTTATATTCATGTTTATGAGTTCAAATTAAACTGATGTTTTTACATAGAAGTGTTAGAGATTGACTTTTGGTCCTCTTATATGCCATGCCTATTGTCGTTAATTAGCATGAAGTTGTCTGAAACTTTAATTTTTTATGCCTTAAATTTATTGAAGTCTTTAAAGAAAAGTGGATAAACAAAAAAAAATAGGTATTCATATTTAATATGTTGGTGATTTATGTCTATTAATGTTTTCCTAATCAAAAAAATTTAAGTGGATAAAAGCAGTGGATAAATGAAAATACTCTAACAGTTAAAATTTGTAATCAAGACAACAAAATGAAACACACAACAAGAACATCGTTTATAAAAGAATATCATATATACTTAACTTGTTTTCGCAAAATATAATTCTTTATAAATTTTATCTACTTAACTATGTTTAGTTGTTCAATTTTACAGGTTTAGATAATATTTAATTATCTATTGTTCAACAAAGAAGTCATTTGAATAAGTGGATTATTCATTTATTTTGAACTTGTATTTTTTTGACTCTATTCTATTATTCATTACACTATATTTTTTATACCATTTATACTATATGTACTACTTGCATGGGATACACGTGCAACGCACGTGTTCAGAGACTAGTATATATATAAACAATTATGCTTAAAGTTAAAAACTAAGCACATGAAAAATTCAACATTAATATAGATATATTACAAAATAACTTATATACAAAGTATAATTTTTCAATGAAACCAAGATTCAAATGAATTTTGAGCCTAAGAGGTTGGTGGATTTTTTTGAAATCAATTTTCCATGAGAGGAAAATATACAACTTACAAACCTCTTTAACTTCTACATACATAAAAATAAAAGATGTAATATTGATTTAGTTATTGCACTTAAAAGACAAATTAAACATTTTTAGTCAAAATTCATTGATTGTATTAGTAAATATACAAAATCTGTATAAAATTTATTTAAAACCCAGTTACTAATATTAACTGTCACTATTATAGATATTTGAATTCATAGTTCAATATGGCTTGCTAAAATCCAAAATATCTATCACACTATCTGTATGTATAGTCTGGGAAGAATTTCTTGGCCTAACGTATTATTTAAAAATTATTCAAATGATTAACGACGATCAGTATTTATTTATCTTTTCTATAAAAAAAAACACCCCCACCCTGCAAAAGAATAATAATAAGTGGTTTTTGTAGAATATTTTTCAATAATAATTTGTAAACTCAATTATGAATTAATAAAATACTATTGAGTGAATATGTTATAATTATAGGCATTCTTATACATGTATGTTAACAGTCAGCCTACTGCAATTGTCTTCCTTATGTACTACTTGCATGAGATACACGTGCAACACACGTTTCCAGAGACTAGTATATATATAAAAAAGAAGTTATGCTTGATATTAAAAAACTAAACACATGAAAAATTCAACATTAAATATAGATATATTAAAAAAAAACTTATATACAAAGTATAGTTTTTCAGTGAAAGCAAGATTCGAATAAATTTTGAGCCTAAGAGGTTGGTGTATTGTTTTGAAATTAATTTACCATGAGAGGAAAATATACAACTAACAAACCTCTTTAATGTCACTATGATATATATTTGAATTCATAGTTCAAATATAGCTTGCTAAAATCTAAAATATCTTTCACACTATCTGTATATAGCCCGGAAAGAATTTCTTGGGCAAACGTATATACATATATATTTTTAGAAAATATACAAATGATTAATGACGATCCAATTTTATTTATGTTTTCTATAACAAAAAACACCCCCACCCTGCAAAAAAAATAATATGTGGTTTTTGTAGAATGATTTTCAATAATAATATGTAAACTCAATTGTGAATTAATGAATTACTATTGAATAAATGTTATAATTAGAAGTATTCTTACACATGTTTCACCGATTTTATGTTGATAGTCAGTCTACTTCAATTGTCTTCCTTATGTACTACTTGCATGGGATATACGTGCAACACACGTGTCTAGAGACTAGTATATATATAAAAAAGAAGTTATGCTTATTATTAAAAACTAAACACATGAAAAATTCTACAGAATTCAATATTTAATATAGATATATTACAAAAAAACTTATATTGAAAGTATAATTTTTCAGTGAAAGCAAGATTCGTATGAGTTTTGAGTCTAAGATGTTGGTGGATTGTTTTGAAACTAATTTTCCATGAAAGGAAAATATACAACTAACAAACTTCTTTATTTTTTTCTGACATAAAAATGAAAGATGCAATATTGATTTAATTTAGAACTTAAAAGGAAAATTCAACAATTTTAGTCAAAGTTCATTGATTGTATGAATAAATATCTAAACCTTTTTTTTACCTTCATTCATTATTTTCTCTTTTATTTTTCTATTGATTTTATCTACTCTTTTTATTTTATTTGTCTTTCCTTTTTATTTGATTTCAAATTTAATTCCAAATGTCACGACCCGAGACTACACCCTGGACGTGGACGGCACTTGAGAACCATTGCAGGTCCCCAAGCGAACCCTCATCCTAGCTGACTACAAGCAGAAGACTAACTCAAGCATACACAAGCATCAAACTGAAAGAAAGGATAGATCAACAGTTTCTTTAAATCTCAAAACTCTCTAAATATACTAAGTATGAACATAGGTTTTAAATAAAACATCTGAAACTGAAATACTCTCCAAAAATGTTTATCTATGAAGCCTCTACTATACAAAGATGAGTGTCAGAACAAGACCCACGACTCCTTAAAAGAACTACTACTAACAACTCATAAAACTGGAGTCCTCCGAAAGCAAAGAGGTCTCACTCATAAGTAGACGAGCGGATGAAGTGATCTCAACAGACTCTTGTTGAGGATCCTAAGAACCTGTATCTGCATCATTAAAAGATGTAGGTCGAATGACATCAATACATTGAATGTACGAGTATGTAATATAGCTGAATAATAAATAACTGAAAGAAATGACTGCAATAGATAACAATGTACTCAAACTGAATGTAACTAAATAAAGGAGTTAAAATCATTTAAAGCTTTACAAAAACACTTTCTCATCTCTGAACTCAACATAATAAGTGATATATAAAAATACACTTTAACCCTTGATGAGTCCGAGATTTCGACTCATCTAGGGCTTTGTTTTGATAGTTTAAGTGTCCTCAAATGCCTCATTTATGCTTTAAACTGATGTTAAAGTGTTAATTTACAGCTATGAAGGCTAAGGAGCAAGGCAAGGACACTACCGGCCAAAAAGAAACAAACAAGCTGAAGAAGTAAAGAAAAGTGATCCTGGTGATCCCCAATACCACTCGGCGAACTGCCGAGTGGCTCTTTAGCTCGCACAAAGTTCCAGTATGCCAGCCCTGGTGAAGAACCAACTTGGTGACGGAAATGGGCATTCGGCGGATAAGCGAATGACTCCGGGATGGCAACCTTGACCGCCTAAAGTCACAGGACCTGGAGGACAAATGACCAATGCAACCTTGGCGATGGAATGGAGCGAAGGGCGGATTGTCGACCTGCTTGGCAAGGGGCGACTTACTTCACCCATTGGCCTTTCAGGCCAAAAACTGAGCAACTATAAATTGAAATTTAAAATGATTTTTGAGGAGTTTTAATCCCCAAGTTTGAGAGTTAGAGTTTTCTCTTTGTTTTTCAGTTTTCCATTGGAGACTTTGAAGATTTCTAAGCTTAATTTTGAGGATTTGTAAGTTGGTTTTTGAACTGAATCATTTTGGAGCATTGTAAAGGCTTGGAGACTTTTACCCAGCTGATGGCTAATCTAATTGGTAACTGTTTTTATCTTTTTATGATATTTAGCTAAAACTCAATTCTTGGGGTGTGATCATGTGATTATGGGTTGAATTAACTTATGGGTATTTCTATTAACCGACTTAAATTGCTTAATTGAAGTGGGTTTAATCTTAGCTGTGATTTAATCTATGAGTTGTAGTTGCAAATGCAGTTCTAGTTTAGAGTTCTGGGCTTGCTTGAGAAAGAGGTTTTAGAACCAAAGATTTCGATTAATGATTGTAAGTTGATCTGGGTTTAGCTCGAAAGAGTAAATCCTAAATTTGATTCTACCCATCTAACTCGAGAGAGTAGATGAATTAAGGTTTTAGGCTGTTTATATTGATAAGCTTGTTGATGTTCAAGAGAAATCACTTGAATCATAGTAGTTATTCGAGAGAAAGCTCCTGCACTCTTAGTCTAGCCTACCCACTGAGATTTAGCTTTTCATTAGTATCAATTACCCATACAGCGAAATTATCCCATAATCGATCACATCCTGAGAATTCCTCTTTAGCTTGTTATTTTCCTTGTTTTTGTGCTTGTTTTAGCTGATAAATGACAATCCAAACCCCCCATCTGACATTCGTTGTCAACCCCTTAGACTTGTTTATATATTTTTGATAAATTATATTCCTATAACTGATTAGATAACATTTGTACTTCATAAGTGAATTCGAACAATTATACCGCTCCCTGTGGGTTCGACCCCAACTCTTCGTTGGGTTTTATACTAGATAACGATCGTCTTTACACCTAGAACTGGAAGAGGTGTAATCTGAGCGTTAATCAAAATGGTACCGCTGCCGGGGAGTGGTGTTTATAATTCTATTATTGAAGTTGAATTGTGATCTTTTTGTGTTATAGTTGAATCGGCTTACTTTGTTTGTGTTTGTGTTTGTGTTGGTTGTGTTGAACCGAAGAAGATATGAGCGTGAATGGGAGCAATGGTAGCCAAGTTGGCCACCAAGATGATATAGGGAATTTGAACGATGTTAACGACCCTATCTAATTGGGTGGTGTCGGGGTAATACATCTACCTCCTGCTGAAGGGAACACTGTGTTTCATGTCACTAGCACAATGCTTCAGCTCTTACAAATGAAAGGATTGTTTGGAGGGCTGGCTCATGAGGATCCCCATAAGCACATTAGGAATTTCATTGACGTTTGTGGACTGTTCTCGTTCAAGAACATTTCTTAAGAATCAGTCCGTCTTCAATTATTCCCATTCTCTCTGATGGTAGAAGCTACCAAGTGGCTAGCTGATCTCCCGAAGAATTCCATTACTATTTGGGATGAGCTTACCGTAGCTTTCTATGTGAGATAATTTCCCCCGTCAAAAATGATGACGTTAAGGGATAATATTCGAGGTTTCAAACAGTTGGAAGGTGAACCAATCCACGAGACGTGGCTGAGATTTCAGAAGTTGGTACTTCAATGCCCAACTCATGGGCTTCCCAACAACGTCTTGTTGCAATACTTTTATAGGAGTCTTGACTCGGTGAACAAAGGGGTTGTTGATCAACTTGTTCTCGGAGGTATAATGCAGCAGCCTTATGAGGTCGCATCTCAGCTCCTTAATGGCATGACCAAGATCAACAGAGCATGGTACACTCGTGAGGACCAAGTGTCTCCTCTCACCTTTAGGATGACAAAATAGGAGATCGAGAAGGATCACGAGAGAGACCAAAATATGTCAAAAATAATGACCCAGCTGGACTTATTGTCAAAAAATGTGATGGGTAGTGGGTTGAAGAGTGTGAATGTTGTGGGTATTGGGGGACCTAACCCCGATGAGGCACACTTTGAGGCGTTGTATAATAAGGAAGTGAACTTCCTTGCAAATCAAGGAGGAGATTTTCGTCAAAATATATGTTTCAGAGTTTTGGCTTCTGCCATTTAAATGGTCTTTGAAATATCCAAGGCCGGGTGGAAATCATGGTTGGAATAGAGATGATTAATGGAGAGATCGTGATAGAGAATGGCGTGATCTTAACGCTACTTGGAAGGAAAGGCATGGTGACAAGGACAGATACATCCCACCTCATGAGCGTCAAAAGCCCAAGGAACCAAGGGCTGACTTGGAGAATGTCCGTACGGAAGACATGCTTTCATGCATTCTCAATAAGATAGAAGGGTCGGACAAGGTTTTGAAAGAAATCAAAGAGGACGTCTCTACACTTAATCAGACGGTCACCTCACACTCAGTGTCCATCAAGCAATTGGAAACGCAAATGGGTAAAATTTCATCTCATTTGAACCCAAGGCCAAAAGGGGGCCTACCAATTTATACCTTGGCCAACCCGAAGAATGATCCTTGAAAGCTTATCCACGTCGTGCGACGACGTTAAATGAGACGCTTTTTGGGAGGCAACCCAAGGTTTAGTGTTTTTTAAATTTTGATTTTGAATAACGGGTATTGATTTTGCATGTCGAAAAGTTGAAAGTGTTGAAAAAGGAGGAGTAAGCGAGCTAAAGGTCCAATCGGCGACACGCCGAACAGGTCGGCGTGCCTGATTTGGACCGCCGTTTGAACCACCCAGCTTGATGGGGGATTCTGTAAAACTCGACGAGCCAAAGCTTAATCGGTGACCCACCGAACAGGTCAGCGAACCTGACTTTGCCCGCCGTTTGAACCCCCAAATTCCTTGGAGTTCTGTAAAACTCGGCGAGCCAAAACACCACTCGGTGAATCACCGAGTGGGTCGGCGGATGTGACTTACTTCGTTGACTGGCGCACGAACTGAAAGGTTTTAAAGGCCAAACGATTTAAATTTCAAAATTCTTTCACTTTCCTACTTTTAATCTCCCGCATTCAATCATCTGATATTATATCTTTCATATTTTGGTACTTTTATCTTTGTGTTACTTGGGATCTTTGCTCGGAATTGATTTTGGGAATACATTTCTGCTTATCTTTACAAATATCGGCATAAAAGGTTGGTTTTCCGAACCCCGAACTTAATTGTTGGTTGAAATCAAATGCTTGTGATAAATTGTTGTTGAATATCGTTGGGTAGTGTAGTTTGATCATCGTATGATTGTTGGATTGCCCGTAATTGAATGAATTCGTGCTTAAATGATCGTAATTGGCTAATTCCCGATTAAATTGTTGGGTTGCATTAAATAGTTGTTGGGTCTAGCGGGGTGAAGTCTGAGTAACCCCAGATTGTGCTAATTGTCGTATTTTTCCCAATGATGGAGCGGATTACGTCATTCTTAAGGGTAAAAGGAGTCAATTGGCCAATTATGGCCAAATTAGGGGAAGTCTTAGTACCCCGAGGGCATAGGTAATATGGGTCTTGCTTTAATTTCATAATGTATGTGTTTGATTTTGATTTCGTGGGCTGCGGGCTTGATTTTGAAGTATGGGGTGAAAATTTGCACGTTGGGCCATTTGGCGAGTTGGGTCGAGCTCACCGAAGGGTTCGGCGGTTCGCCAAATGTCCCCTGGATTGCCCTTTAATTACCTAAACTTTGAGTTTATGTTCTGTAACTTTTGGCGATACGCCTGAGCTCGCCGAGTTCACTCGGTGACTCACCGAAAGTGCTTCTTGATCACCTTTCTGCGCCCCTATTTCTTTAAATTAATCTGTAACTTTCGAAGAGCTACTTTTAGTTCGCTGAATGATGTCGGCGATCCGCTGAAAGGCCCTAGACATCGCCGACCAGCTTGAAATTTGGCAATTTTTAGACTGTAACTTTCGGCGAGCCCGACCTGGCTCGCAAAAGTGGTTCGGCGACTCACCGACCGGTTCGGCGAATCTTCCTGCAACTTCTTTTCTGATATTTTTCCTGACTTTTTCTAACATTTTCTACATTGTTTTACAGGAATGGCTAGACCCAAAATCGTTGGTAGAGACATGCCGCCCCGAAAGCGGGCACGTGGAGTGGTTATCAATGAGGAAGCAGTTGCTTCCATAGAAAAGGCTAATAAACTACCTCCAAAGGGAGGTAAAGGCAAGGGCAAAGCGCCCGTAATTGTGACACCGGAGGAGGCTAGTTTAGACAATGAGGGGGTCTATGAGACACACCTCACTACCTCCGACATTGAGGGTGACTCACATAATGATTCTCAGGCTTCCGTCTCTGAGCCTGAGGATGACCAGTTATTACAGGCTAGGAGAGCAGAGCTACGCTCCAATTCGATGAACGATCCATCTAGGATCCCAGTGCCTCCGACGCCTACCCCTTCAGCTTCAGTTCCAGCACAGACAGTGGTGCAGGCACCTCCTGTTTAGGGTCCTCCTCCCCGGTCACTCAACCGACTAAAGGCTGAGGGTTTGAGGACTATATTAGAGGAGAAGAGATTTTCTACCGACGGTGTGGTGGAAAGACATCCAGAGGTGTGGAACACTATCAAGTTCCACAAATTTGAGATTTTTACTAAGCCCCGAGGCCCCTACATTCCTACTTGGGTCCGGGAGTTCTATTCATCCTATGATGAGCTAGTGCCGAAGGGGAAGAAAAAGGCCAATGCCTTCAAACCGCTGAACTTCGTGATGGTTCGTGGCAAGAAAGTTAAATGTCGATGCTTTGACATCAATGAGGTACTGGGGTGCACTTATAATTTTACGCATGATTACATCGACCTCATCAAGAAGAAGACTTTAGAGGATCTTAAGGGTTGGCTGGCACCCCTTCTCTCTGATGTCACCCCGAGGTGGATAGAGGCAGGTTCCCCAATAGAGAAGAAGGACCTGAATGTTGCAGCGAGATACTGGTTCGGGTTCATCAATAGCACCATTATGCCATCCCAGAATGAGTCCATCCTCAGGCACCCAAAGGCTGCATGTTTAGGGTCTATCATTGATCGCCAGAAGATAAACTTGGGGATGTTGATCGAGCAATAGATGGCCATGAGGGCCAAACAGTGCCAGACCTCACTCCCATTTCTGGTATTGATCACCGAGTTATGCAGATGGGCCCGTGTTTCTAGAGATGAGAAGATGGATGTCGAGGTGACACCCACCTCCTCCACCGACATCCGGCATATCGAGGCCGAGTATGTGAGGGATGAGGCTGACAGGAGGAGGGCAGCACCAGTGGATACTTCCCCGGAAGTCGATGTTGATATGTTGCCTACAAAGGCAACCATGCCTCAGGCTAGCTGACCATCAGGTACATCTGGACCTTCCTATTCTGAGATTCCCAGTACTTCTGATGCACCCCTTCCCCCTAGATCTTCTACTACTGCTTCTAACTCCAGACCCCCTATCACCCAGGTGATTATTTACAAGATGGGCCATTTGGCCCAATCTGCTGATGTGTGTGCCTCCCGGGTAGAGGCTGCTATGCCTGGGATGATAGAGAGGGCTATTGTTGCTGCCTTGGCCCCCATTAGGGCTGAGATGAGGGAGTACGGTGTACGGATTGAGGGCCACAAGTTGGCATTAGATGCCCTTACCGTGAGGATGGAGGAGTGTGAGAAGGGCCAGGGTGCCACAGATGCTGTCACAGCCTTGAAGGCCGACATTGTTGGGCTGCGTAAAGATGTGGACGAGCTGAAGTCCACTGACCTATCCATGCTCTTTGGTACTGTGGAGATCCCTGAGGTCCCGAGCATAAATATTCCAGCTTGTTCTGATGTGCCTCCGACTACTACCAGAGATGAGACAAGAGCTGATGATGCTGATGCTGAGACATATGAGGAGAAACTTGGTGAGTGGGAGGAGATAGTGTATGAGGATTTGGCTGACTTGGAGGGTGCTATGTTCGATACTACTAGACAGACATCGCTTCAGGATACTACTATGGTGGGCTCCCGTGGAGCCAAGGATGCTGAGATAACGGGCACTGATGCCCTGACATATGGAGTGACTAATATGCAGACTTCACCCCAGGCCTAGCCTGGCAGGATGACTATTTTTACCTCCCTCTCTGTTACTTTATTGACTATTTCTGATTTCATTTGCATTTAAGGACAGCTGCTTCTTTTTTTTGGCGGGGTAAGGTATTTCTATACCTACCTCTTGTGGGCTGTTTTTGTGAATATTGGTTTATTATTGGTTGTAGTTTTGTGAATATTGGAGCTTATTGGTTTATATATCTTTGTTGTTGGATTGTGGTTGTTGAACCCCTTGTGTTGATATGAAAATGGTGTTGAAATGGTTTTTAACCAAGTTTAAATTTTTTGGCCACTTTCTTTGTGTGTGACTGTGGCTGTTCTTGTGCAAATTTGAGTGTCGATTGTGGTCAATACCGATGACTTGAATAGTTCTCTTAATTGAACAAAATGAATGTGCAGCTACGATGAGGCAAACTAATTTACATAGGTAATATGTGAACTTTTAGCATCTCATTCTGACTAGCCGGTTGTCGATTAAATCTCTTGTGACAAACATTTCACGCTAGCTAGAAAGTGTGGAGTCTTGTTTGATGATTGTATCAATGCCATGTGTGGTGAGGTCGTATTGAACATTGTGCTTGATGACACCTAGAATTTTCCTCGTTGGTCCGGTTGATTGAGTGATGCAAGCAATAGAAATGATCTTAGGCAAATTTTTTGAACAGTGAGCCAATTTGACCACATACCTCTTTGTGGCCAACCTTGTGAGAAGTGTGAACCTTGCTGGGCACCTTTTGAGCCTAACCTTTACTTGGAAGAAACTTGAGCAACTTTGACTTTTTTTTACCCCTTCACCCATAACTTTCATGAAGTATGGTTTGTTTGAATAGCCAACTTAGGCCAAAACCCTAAGTTGGGGTGTGGTGAAAAAAGAAGGAGAATCAAGAACTGTGAAAAATTCCCCCCATGATGGATTTTTTGAAAAATAATGGAACCCCACCATATAAAAAAAAGAAAAGAGAAAAAGAAAAAAAAAGGTTGAAAACAAAACGAAAAAGAAATGTTGTGAAATAAAGTGTATGAAAAGTACAAAACAAATGGGGTATTCGGTGGTTCATATAAAGTTGAATAATGGGGTGGAGTATGAACATGATTGAATGTTAAAAAAAAGGAGGAAAAGCGTGTTTCAGGCCATACTTCATGAAGGTAGAAGCCACTAAGCCTAAATTATCATACCTTTACACTCAGCCCCATTACAAGCCTTAAAAAGACCTTTTTGATCTTGAGTGAGCTGAAACGAATGTTGATTGGAAAATAAGGGCAAGCCTATGGGTGGAGTCATGCATGTGTTCATCTTTGTGAGTGTGAGAGTTGTATGTGATTCCGGGACTTTAAATTGTTGAGAAATTTTTGTGTGAATATGGAATCATCTTTGTTGTGAGGGCATTTGATTACCTTTGTTGACCTTGAACTTGCATTTGAGGCAAGCATTGTGAACTTGAGTACACTTGATAAAGGTGAGTCACAATTTGAATCTTTGAGTGCACAATTGAGCATTGTATGTGTAGTTTGAACCTTGTGTTTGCATTTATGTTGAGTCTTAAGCAGCTTTGTTTGTAGACATCCTTGTTGAACTGATTGATCTTGGGTTTTACTTGAGGACAAGCAAAAGTTTAAGTTGGGGGTGTTGATGAGTCCGAGATTTCGACTCATTTAGGGCTTTGTTTTGATAGTTTAAGTGTCCTCAAATGCCTCATTTATGCTCTAAACTGATGTTAAAGTGTTAATTTGCAGCTATGAAGGCTAAGGAGCAAGGCAAGGACACTACCAGGAAAAAAGGAACAAACAAGCTGAAGAAGTGAAGAAAAGTGATCCTGGTGATCACCAAGACCACTCAGCGAACCGCCGAGTGGCTCTATAGCTCGCACAAAGTTCCAGTGTGCCAACCCTGGTGAAGAACCGACTTGGCGACATAAATGGGCATTCGGAGGATCGCCGAACGACTCCACGATGGAAACCTTGACCGCCTAAAGTCACAGGACCTGGATGACAAATGACCAATGCAAATTGGCAATGGAATGGAGCGAAGGGCGGATCGCCGGGCTGGTTTGCGAGGTGCGACTTACTTCGCCCAATGTCCTTTTGGGCCAAAAAACTGAGCAACTATAAATTAAAATTTAAAATGAGTTTTAAGGAGTTCTGATCCCCAAGTTTGAGACTTAGAGTTTTCTCTTAGTTTTTCAGTTTTCCATTGGAGATTTTGAAGATTTCTAATCTTAATTTTGAGGATTTGTAAGTGGGTTTTTGAACTGAATCATTTTGGAGCGTTGTAAAGGCTTGGAGACTTTTACCCAGCTGATGGCTAATCTAGTTGGTAACTATTTTTTATCTTTTTATGATGTTTAGCTAAAACCCCAATTCTTGGGGTGTGATCATGTGATTATGGGTTGAATTAGCTTATGTGTATTGCTATATACTGACTTCAATTTCTTAATTGAAGTGGGCTTAATCTTTAGTTGTGATTTAATCTATGAATTGTAGTTGCAAATCAATTCTAGTTTAGTGTTTTGGGCTTGCTTGAGTAAGAGGTTTTAGAACCAAAGCTTTTGATTAATGATTGTAGTTATTGGGTTGATCTGGGTTTAGCTCGAAAGAATAAATCCTAAATTCGATTCTACCTATTTAGCTCGAGAGAGTAGATGAATTAAGGTTTTGGGCTGTTTATATTGATAAGCTTATTGATGTTCGAGAGAAATCACTTGAATCGTAGTAGTTGTTCAAGAGAAAGCTGCTGCACTCTTAGTCTAGCCTACCCACTGAGATTTAGCTTTTCGTTAGTAATTTCAATTACCCATACAGCAAAATTAGCCGATAATCGATCACATCCCGAGAATTCCTCTTTATCTTGTTATTCTCTCTGTTTTCGTGCTTGTCTTAGCAGATAAATGACAATCCAAACCCCCATCTGACATTCGTTGTCAACCCCTTAGACTTATCTATATGTTTTCGATAAATTATATTCCTATAACTGATTAGATCACATTTGTACTTCATAACTGAATTTGAACAATTGTACCGCTCCCTGTGGGTTCGACCGCAACTCTTCGTTGGGTTTTATACTAGATAACGATAGACTTTACACCTAGAACTGGAAGAGGAGTAATCTGAGCAGCAATCAACTCTATTGGGAGATTCTCTAACCGGCAACCATCACTATGAGCTACGTGATGATACAACATCTCGCCCACACTGCCAGAACTTTCTTATACCTTGGCGGGGTATAGAACACCTCAACTAAGTGGATCCACTAAGCTATGCTTAAAAGTAATAAGGAATCGTCTAAAAAGTATGACCCTTTACCCATGTTGGCATACATGGTTTATGAGGGCTGTGAGTTGTTTGAACTCTCTCCCATATCGATCCTCAATACTACTCCCAATAATATATACTCATGTTCATATGTTTAAAAAAACGTAACTATTCCTCTAGTTTGAGATAATTGCTCAAACTACCCTGTTAAAAGAGGTAACTACTCTTGAAATAACTTTTGAACTCATAACTCATTTAGAAATCTCAATTTCTCTTTTATCAATGTAAAAATTGATGCCTCTGGGAATACATAGTCCCCTTATACTCATACTTGAAAACTCTTTCTCAAAACATTGATGGTATATCTAGATACCATATTGCTTAAACATTGATGGCCTACTCGATTGTCATACTAATCATGTTTTAGAAAACTCTTTTCTCAAGACTCATCTTTACTTCCTCAAAAAAATCAATTTAAAACTCAATTATTGCCTTTAAAAAGTTTCTCAAGATTTATAAATCAACTCATAGGGTTCATGCGGAATTATGGACATGAACGACTCAACTCAGTACGCAGAACTCAAGAACTCAGAACTCAACGATACTAATCATCTCAAAATTACTCAATTAATTGGGTTCATGCTGAAATATAGACATGAACGAATCAACTTAAGAATCTTAATGCATACCATATAGCAATTTAATAACTAGGAATAGAATTTCAAAAAGAAACAGGAACTCGAGAACTCAAAATCAACTCATCTCAAGAATACTCAAACCTAGGGGTAGAATCCTAGATTTCTCTTAGACTGATTTGAAACTAGATGTAGTAGGGTGTGAGGACGAACTAGTCAAACACTATGATAGTTTTAAATACCTGGAAGAACAAAGTTCTTAAAGAATCTTGAAGAAGAACTTGATTAGAAGCCTTGAAACCCTAGCTTGAATGAGAACAATCAAGAAAACCTTTCTTGAGATTCTTGAATTAGTTTCTTGAATTCTCTATGGCCAAGAATTATGAATTTCATCAGTGATTCATAATTGTATGGAGGAATTTGGTTTGGAAAGAATGAAATTCTTGGAGAAGGACTTACATTAAACAAGAATCTTGAAAAAGATTGAAAGAATCTTGAATGGAGTCTTCTACTTTGATTTTTCCTTAGGGTTTTACCCTAGGGTTTGAGAGAGAAAATAATGATGGATTAAAAGATGGAAATAAGATTGTTTAGGGCTTTATAGGAGTTAAGAAATCCATTTTTAAGGTTTTCCTAGTGGTATAAGGAGAAGAAATTTACCTTATTTAGAATTTTCCCGCTGCTAAAACGGAACTGCACTACATTATTTAGTAAAATGATCATAACTCTCTACTCCGAATGCGGAATGAAGCAAACTTGGTGGCATTGGAAAGATAATTCAAAGACCTTTAATTTGATTATGGGCCACATAACTCTTTCTATTCTAAGAGAAATGGTCGTTTGAAGTTGACCCAAGTAGATTCTTACATCAAAACTTAATCGATAAGGAAACTTTCAACTCTACTTTGTGCTAGTGGATTCTAGTGACCTTAATTCATATCCAAATCATTCCCACACTAAAGAATTTACCTTTACACATAGGATTTATTTATGAATCACCCGTTATGACACTACAAGTAAATGAAGAATGGTTCGAGTCTTAACTTAGAAATTTTTGGGGTGTTACAATATCTCCTCCTTGGGATCATTCGTCCTCGAATGATGGCTGGTCTGAGAATGGAAAGGGGTTACTCTTACTTTATTCAAATGTAACTCGGAATCACAAAGTATATAACATAGGGTGATTATTCTGATCTAAATCACAAGATTCGAGTTCTATACCTCTGTAGGAAATCTCATCCCAAGAACACTACTCCTTACCACTACATTCAGCTAACCTTGAGCTTATATCACGAAACACCTAATGTATCACACATTGTACACATGTTAACAATATCACATTCTCCATAGACTCCTACTAACCCGCTCTCTAAGAACTTCTCACCCTCTCATCATCTCTACCAACTGAACTTTCATGCATTACCACCAGGAAGCTGACTTAGTACTCATTGTAAGATCTTACATCCTTATTCCTCCACATTTATAACCTTAGATGAAATAAAGACACCATCACTATCACAATAAGAAATAACAATCCTCTCCTCCATCATCACACAACTACTATCAACAATACCCCTCTCCAAAACTAAAAATGATTACTGAAAGGACTTTAGGGTGAAAGATCATAAGCATGATTCATTCGAGAATTTTGATATAAGAATATGCATGACATAACATGATATTGCTAGCCATTGAGAGTAAATCATGAACTTGTGAGACTGAATATATTATGAGACATGAATACTTATATGAATAGGTTCATATTATGAGGCTGATATCCACAACTTTATGGATTAAGCTTGAGGTTAATGGGCTAAAGTCTTTGCCCCTCATTATGGAAACTGAACATAGATGTGAATCTCTCTGAAGTGTATGAGCATAGGTCATAGACACAATTCTGATATTAGGAGTATCAACAAGATGTTGTAATAACTAGACTTGAGGTATAAGCAAGATTATGAACGAATTGATGTACCTCTACAACTCTTTCGGAAGACATAACTATCTCATTCTCAACACTTGACTTGATTTCTCATCTTATCATCTCCCCCTTAGGTCTAAAACTGTCACTTGAAAACAATGGACCTATTCCCTCATCTCTAAACTGGTCTACATTCCCTTTAATACTCGGAAAGGCTTATCACATTGCTACTGAACTTTGCCTATGTAGGTACTAAGACTCGTTCTAAGATCTCTTTCTAAGATGCTTCTACTAACCTCTTCTCATTGGCTTATAAGTCCACTTCATTTAACTCTTAAGAAAAAAATGCTTACATCAGCCTATTCCACATTGACAGCTCAAATATACTACCTAGGCACACATGGAAATCATTAACTCAACTGGAAGTTCGTCTGATTACATACAATCTCGGGTACACCTTTTAATGCTATTGTTACTCTTAATGACTTAGCCATACTTCATTGCCCTTATCTAAAAGTTAGGATCTCTCACTTGTACCACTCATATTTATTGCAGCTAACATCTCAATTACTCACCTACTCTATGTCAAGTCTACCAGATCAGATCCCAAGACTGACATCATCACCCTCATGTTGCCATTCTTTTGATAATGACGCTCATCTCAAATTCAAGCTTAATGTTTATTACTACACCCGAATATCAATATGATTGCTCGCTTACTATACTAACTTGCCACTACTAGATACAAATTAAGAAACACTCTCCCACTAAAACCTCATGACAAGTAGTCAATCTTTATCTCTCGCTCTACATCCTTACATATTACTGCCACATTCCACTTCACAACTTAAGTACTATTTAATCATTCACTATACATCATTGCCTAATTAGTTCTATATCACTTTGAATATTATGGGCTCTCCCTCAAAAATCATAAGCCTAGCTTAGATCAATCACCTCATAAATACTCCTACTTTTCTATCCAGCACCTACACTTGGTTGTTACCAACACAATGACACATCATCATAACCTCCTTTCTAGTTAAAATATACTATATCTCATCCTAACAAGTAAATCTTACTCTACCTCCTATCATGAACTCTATACAAAATTATTATTTCTTAGTCTACCCATAAGGGAAAACTCCTCTTTAATAACTTACTAGGGGCATGCCTATAAAGACATAGTTTCCTCATCACTGTCTCTCTTTCTTAGATTACTATACCTCTGCATGCTTTCCTCTAACTCTGGGGACTCTTACTACTACTGCTTATAGCCTCATAACTCATACTATATCTACCGGTGAAAACACTACCCAAGCTCTCAAAAATACTTCTTCATACGGGTCTTAACTGAATCAAGGTTTAGAAAAAAAAGTGTGGGAATGCATCTCTCTTTTAGCTCGAATGCATGATGCATATGAATTAAAAGTGCATTCTTTCGAATCTCCGCACTTAAGCTCACTCACAGACTTCTCTAAAGCCCCTCTGAGGTCTCTTGACTTTTTTGAAGACTTTTGCTGAGAGTAACTCATCCATAAGGATCTAGACTTTACTTTTCAATTACCTTGAGTATGAGGGGTAGTCGAATGGATAAGAGGAACGCACGAGTTAGAGTAAGTTTCTTATGACACAGCTCTATTGCACGATTTAGAGTATGAAAGAAGGGAAACTTTTTTTAAATATCTATAGTCCCTCATTTATAGAAGTGGGGCCCTCACAACCATAAATAAGGTCCTAATAACACGGCTTCATAGACACACTAGGACACTTGAACTCTGTTCTCTGATATCAAGTTTGTCATGACCCGAGCCTACACCCCGGATGTGGCCGGCACTTGAGAACCATTGCTGGTCCGCAAGCGAACCCTCATCCTAGCTGACTACAAACGTAAGACTAACTAAAGCATACACAAGCATCAAACTAAAAGAAAGGATAGATCAACAGTTTCTTAAAATCTCAAAACTCTCTAAATATACTAAGTATGAACATAGGTTTTAAATAAAACATCTGAAACTGAAAGACTCTCCAAAACTGACTATCTACGAAGCCTCTACTATACAAAGATGAGTGTCGGGACAAGACCCACAATTCCTTAAAAGAACTACTACTAACAACTCATAAAACCAGAGTCCTCCGAAAGAAAAGAGGTCTCACTCATAAGCAGATGAGCGGATCAAGTGATCTCAATAGACTCTTGTTGAGGATCCTAATAACCTGTATCTGCATCATTAAAAAATGTAGGTAGAATGACATAAGTACATTGAATGTACGAGTATGTAATATAGCTGAATAACAAATAACTGAAAGAAAGGACTGCGATAGATAACAATGTACTCAAACTGAATGTAAAGAAATAAAGGAGTTAAAATCATTTAAAGCTTTACAAAAATACTTTCTCATCTCAGAACTCAACATAATAAGTGATATATAAAAATACACTTTAACTCTATTGGGAGATTCTCTAACCGACAACCATCACTATGAGCTATGTGATGATACATCGTCTCAACCACACTGCCAGAACTGTCATATACCTTACCGGGGTAGAGAACACCTCAACTAAGTGGATCTACTAAGCTATGCTTAAAAGCAATAAGGAATCATATAAAAAGTATGACCCTTTACCCATGTTGGCATACATGGCTTATGGGGGCTGTGAGTTATTTGAACTCTCCCCCATATCGGTACTCAATACTACTCCCAATAATATATACTCATGCTCATATGTTTAAAAAAAACATAACTCTTCCTCTGGTTTGAGATAATTGCTCAAACTACCCTCTTAAAAGAGGTAACTACTCTTGAAATAACTTTTGAACTCATAACTCATTTAGAAATCTCAATTTCTCTTTTATCAATGTAAAAGTTGATGCCTCTGGGAATACATAGTCCGCTTATACTCATACTTGAAAACTCTTTCTCAAAAATATTTCAAAATTATATTATAATATGATCATTGATGACTCGGAAAGTTATACTGCATAAAAATTGATGGTATATCTAGATGCCATACTTCTTAAACATTGATGACATACTCGATTGTGATACTAATCATGTTTTAGAAAACTCTTTTCTCAAAACTCATATTTACTTCCTCAAGAAAATCAATTTAAATCTCAATTATAGGCTTTAAAACGTTTCTCAAGACTTATGCGGAATTATGGACATGAACGACTCAACTCAGTATGCAGAACTCAAGAACTCAAAACTCAAAGATACTACTCATCTCAAAATTACTCAATTCATAGGGTTCATGCTGAAATATAGATATGAACGAATCAACTCAAGAATCTTAATGCATAACATATAGCAATTCAATAAATAGGAATATAATTTCAAAAAGAAACAGGAACTCGAGAACTCAAAATCAACTCATCTCAAGAATATTCAAATCTAGGGGTATAATCCTAGATTTCTCTTTTACTGATTTGAAAGTAGATGTAGGGTGTGAGGACGAACTAGTCCAACACTATGATAACCTTACATACCTAAAAAAATAAAGTTATTGAAGAATCTTGTAGAAGAACTTGATTAGAAGCCTTGAAACCCTAGCTTGAATGAGAACAATCAAAAAAAAATTTCTTGAGATTCGTGAATTAGTTTCTTGAATTCTCTATGGCCAAGAATTATGATTTTCATCAGTGATTCATAATTGTATGGAGGAATTTGAGTTGGAAATAATGAAATTCTTGTAGAAGGACTTACATTAAAGAAGAATCTTGAAAAAGATTGAAAGAATCTTGAATGAAGTCTTCTACTTTGATTTTTCCTTAGGGTTTTTCCCTAGGGTTTGAGAGAGAAGAGAATGATGGATTAAAAGATGGAAATAGCATTGTTTAGGGCTTTATAGGAGTTAAGAAATCCATTTTTAAGGTTTTCCTAGTGGTATAAGGAGAAGAAAATTACCTTATTTAGAATTTTTCCGTGGCTAAAACAGAACTGCACTACATTATTTTGTAAAATGATCATAACTCTACTCCGAAAGAGGAATGACGCACACTTGGTGGCGTTGGAAAGAGAATTCAAAGACCTTTAATTTGATAGGTTATGGGCCACATAACTCTTTATATTCTAAGAGATATGGTCGTTTGAATTTGACCCAAGTAGATTCTTACATCAAAACTTAATCGATAAAGAAACGTTCAACTCTACTTTTTACTAGGGGATTCTAGTGACCTTAATTTATATTTAAATCATTCCCACACTAAAGAATTTACCTTTACAAATAGGGGCAATTTATGAATCACCCGACATGAACCTACAAGTAAATGAAGAATGGTTTGAGTCTTAACTTAGAAATTTTCGGGGTTTACACCAAATGCCTTGTACTTAAAATAAGTTAATTTTGAACGAATATAAAAATAAGTGAAGAAAATGAAATAAAACATAAAAAATTAAAGGATACTTTTAAATTATTTTTAAAAAGATACGCATAATTTTTAAATACAATTTAAAGTGAAAATATAAAAAATTAATGAAAGAAAAAAAAATTAGAGTGAGAAAGAAATTGAAGAAGTATTTTACAAAGAAAGAAATGAAAATAATTAAAAATATATAAGTTTTAATATCTATAAATATTAGCACTAACTAATTATAAAGTTAGCAATTAAATATGGCATGTGACAAATTTGTTCACTTATCACTAGCCTTCAAGAGAGTGTGCACACTCTCTATGCCATTTTAAATTAGTTTAGGGGGTAATAGAACCATAGTTAAGTTTAGGTGTGTCTCTGTGATTTCGATCATAGTCTAGAGGGATACTTGTGTCATATCCCTAAAATTTATTCAAAATTCAGTTACTAATATTTAATATCACTATTATAGATATTTGAATTCATAGTTCAAATATGGCTTGATAAAATCCAAAATATCTTTCACACTATTTGTATATATCTTGTGAAGAATTTCTTGGGCAAACATATATACATATATATATTTAAAAATTATACAAATGATTAATGACAATCCAAATTTATTTAATTTTTCTATAAAAAAATCCCCACCCTACAAAAAAAATAATAATAAGTGGTTTTGGTAGAATGATCCATAATAATTTGTAAACTCGCATTATGAATTAATGAAATACTATTGAGTGAATATATGTTGTAATTAGAAGGATTCTTACACATGTTTCACCGGTTTTATGACAGTTAGTCTACTGTAATTGTCTCCCTCTGTCAGCGTTTAGGACTAAAAGCTCAGGCATGTAAAGTTTAATTAATATCAATGTGTACATGATGGTAAAATATGAACCTTACAACATGTCATATTTTGTTTTGTTATCTCTGTCACCGATTTTACATTGACGATCAACCACTCTATCAGGGATTACGACTGAAAGCTCATGCACTTAAAGTTCAAGTAATATCAAGATGTACCTTATGATACAATATAAACCTTACAACATGCCATATTTTGTTTTGTTTTGTTATTCCCATCACCAAATTCACCAGTTTTACGTTGACAGTCAACTTAATTATTTTTCTCTATCGGGTTAAGACTAAAAGCTCATGCACATGAAGTTTAAGTAATACACATCATCATTAGTGGCTAAAAGAGTCAACTGAAACCATTTCATTGAAAAGTATAGATACAGTATGTTTTGTTGAATCCTTAAATATTATATCAAACGAATAATGACAAACGAATTCATATTTTCTCTATAAAAATACCCCTCAACGAATAAGTATTTTTTTTAGAATGTTTTAAAATAAGTTCTGAAATAACATTATGAATTAACGAAATACTATAGAAAGAATATATGTCGTAATTAGAAGGATTGTCATATTTTGTTTTGTTATTTCCATCATCAAATCCATCAGTTTTACGTTGACAGTCAGCCTACTACAATTGTCTTCCTCTATCGGGGCTTAGCACTGAAAGCTCATGTATATAAAATTTAAATAGTATTATCATCATCAATGGAGGAATCAGATGTATTCAAAAGGTATCATCTCACACCACTTCATTGAAAAAGTATACTATGTTTTTGTTATCTCCATCACCAAATTCACCGATATTATGTTGGAAGTTAGCCTACAACAATCATTTTCCTCTACCAGGGATTAGAATTGAAAGCTCATGCAGGTAAAGTTCAAGTAATATCAATATATACCTTATGATATAATATAAACCTTAGAACATGTCATATTTCATTTTGTTATTATTATCACTATATTCACCTGTTTTTTATTGATTGTCAGCCTACTACAATTGTTTTCCTCTATCAGGGCTTAGAACTGAAGCTCACGCACATAAAATTTAAGTAATACATATCGTTATCAGTGGTAGAGCCACACGTATTAAAAAAGAGTCAACTGACACCGCTCCACTAAAAAGGTATAGATACTATGTGTTGTGTATATGTCTAAATATTATATCAAATAATTGTTGACGATCCGAATTCATTTTTTTCTATAAAAGATACCCCACCAAACAAGTGATTTTTTCTAGAATGTTTTTAAATAAGTTCTGAAATCACATTAAGAATTAATGGAATACTAGTGACTGAATATATGTCATAATTAGAAAGATTGTCATATTTTGTTTTGTTATTTCCATCAAAATTCACCAGTTTTACGTTGACAGATAGTCTACAAAAATCGTCTTCCTTTATCGGGGCTTAGGATTAAAAGCTCATGCACGCAAAGTTTAAATAATATTCATTATCATCAATAACGGAACCACATGTATTCAAAAGATATACTATGTAGATAGGTTAAAAGTTTTATTTATATACATTCTATTTATATTATCCCTAAATTTACTTGTATGTTTATTTTTTTTTAATGTTTTAACACCCCTTAAAAAAATTAGTCTCTCCATTTTAGTCAACGTATAATCTTAAGTTGATACTCACTAAAGGGAATAGAAGATTATGGCAAGTAAACTATACTCTGCATAAACCATTTGTAGTCGTCATTCCCATTTTAAACTTGTAGAAAAAAACACACAAGAAGTACTTTTTCTTGTCCTAAAAGAATCAAAATTCACTCTTTGTTTGGCCTAAAACAAGGTGAATTTTCCATTTTAAAGAATCGATGGAAGATCCAATGATGGATGAAAGATCCAATGATGGATGAAAGAGACGAGATGTTGGTTTCACCACTTGGTGAAATCCCACAACTAACGAATGCTCATTTCTTAAATCCGGTTGCTGCTTCGACTGAAGGACCGAATTTGAAGCCTCCTTCAATTTCTTTTTCATCCGAATCTGAGTGGCCATTGAAAGTCTCCTTTCATGGTTGCAATGGATGGAGGGATCAACAAATGAAATGGAAAGAATGGGTTGAAACGATGGAGTCTAACCATCACCTTGTATGGAAAGCTGCAGGAATTTAAGGAGAAGTCAAAAGTTCAGTGTATAGAGTCCAGACGGATTAAAATTTGATTTTTGGGTTGGTAGAAAGGTGGTCTTCTGAGAATAACACTTTTGTATTTCCGTGGGGTGAAGCTAATGTTACTCTTGAAGACGTGATGATTTTGGGAGGGTTTTTTGTTTTGGGTGACTCTGTTTTGTAGCCCCTTCAATCCCCTGAGTTGGTAGAGATTAAAAAAAATCTTGAAAATGCGCGAAGGGAGCTTATCGGATTGAAGACTAATAATCAGAGTAGGTGGTTGAATTTTTTCATGAATAGTGGTAAGGATTATGAACATGAAGCTTTTCTTTCTCTTTGGTTATTAAGATTTGTGTTTCCATGTAAAATAGGTGCTCATGTTTTCTCAATATCTGTTAATCTAGCTAGAGGTATGCAACTAGCGCTTGCTCCTGCTGTTCTTGCTAGTATATATAGGGACTTGGGCTCGTTGAAACAGGTTATGATAATGGCTTCATCAGAAGTGCCAGGTAGAAATGGAGACATATTTGACATTCATAAACTTAGTCTTTGGTCGCCATTGTTCTTTGTTCAAGTTTGGGCTTGGGAGAGGATGGTATCTTTGCAGCTAGAGCAGGCTCTGAATAGTTAGTGGTGTGAGAATAGGCCGATGGCACAATGTGAAACAAACGGGTGTAATTAATGTGAGGACTACTATTGACTCATCTGGAGGGTTTTTTCTGTGGAGGCCATATGCCTTGGCTGTGGAAGGTTAGTCGATTCCCATGTTTTACAAGGATAAAGAAGAGGGGACAATAGTTGGAGGGCAAAATTTGGATATAGAAATGGAGTCTTTCGTTCGATGCTTGAGGGCATCTGAGCTTGTTGGTTTTGATTGTCAAGAGCCCTATCGACCAAATCTGGTAGCAATGCAGTTTGGATATGATCAAGACTTCACTAAATGGATTCCTCGCTAGCCTTCAAGTCAAGAACTTGCCTGGTACAACTACAACAGACTTATTGATTCTAATTTAAGGTTATACTATATGTCTACATTGTTTGAACTGGATGTAACTACACAGTATTTGAAATGGTGGAGAAACAAAACTAATCAGGATGTTTGTGATGTTCTTCCTGATCTACCGACAGAATGTCAAGTGGAGAATTACCCTGAAGTTCCTCCTGGTTTTTCTCCTCGTTCAAAGCAAAAGCATATTGCAGAAGAAACAGTTCACGCATCCATTGACTATGCATGTGACGGAAATGGGAGTAGCTGTGTAGTTCCCCCCAAGTGCAACATGGAAAATGACAAGGAGAATTCATCTCTGGAGATTGGTCAAACAGTGGCTCACAACGTTGTGCCTCCTGGTTCAACAGAGAATCATGCTGAGTCGGAATATGACAGAAATGAGAGTAACAGGAATACAACCTGCAATCTTATTAACATATGTGGTAATCTTATAAGGGTTATAGATCTTCAGCTTGACGAGCTCGAGAGTTAAGTTGCTTCACACAGGAGATGCTAGATTCAATATGGTACGATTTTAGTTTACTGCTTACACTCTCTGATAGTAATCTTAAGAATAAAAGTATATTACAAAGCAGAGAAACATATTGAATTCTCATTTGTTATGGAAAATTTGCTTATAAATCAAGTTCGACTTTCACTCTAGCTGTACTAGGTCTAAACTTCGCTTGGGTGGCTTTATCAACAACTATTGTCTTACCAGCAGCCGATTCCATTGACAGTAAGAATTGTTTTGCAAAAAACCCATTAAGA
Organism: Solanum etuberosum; assembly: GCA_029582245.1. NCBI lineage: Eukaryota > Viridiplantae > Streptophyta > Magnoliopsida > Solanales > Solanaceae > Solanum > Solanum etuberosum. The sequence goes on along the minus strand of JAJONR010003066.1, from coordinate 13,471 downwards.
AATGCTGATTTGACATCTATCTGGTGCACTTTCCAGCCACGTGTGCATAAATAGTATTAATAAAGAAGCAATCTGATTGTGTCGAGTCTAGCAACTGGAGAAAAAGTGTCAAAATAACCCTTAACTACAAGTCTTGTTTTATGCTTGTTGATTGGACCATCAACATTTAGCTTAGCTCGAAATACCTATTTTACCTCAATTACCTTTCTTCCTTGAGGTTTGTCAACAAGCTGCCACATATTATTTTTTTCGATCATAAATAGCTCCTACTCCATTTTAGACATATTCTTCATATTTTCCAAAGCAGAGAAGTGTAGCAGTAGAAGAACTCTTTTATTGATGTCTGTAGATTACATTTTCATTAAATCACGAACCAACTCTTAAATAAATGGTTAAAAACTAATTGACTAAGTTTTATTAAAACTAAAGCAGTAAAAATAAATTTATTGATGTTCAAAAGTAAATTCCTAATACTTTCTTTTGATTTTTTTTTTGTATACACTACTTGAATAATCGACTTCTAGTTTTGGCAATAAGAAATGTCTGCAATGCTGCTGCATAGTTATCAAAAGTTTTATGCCTCATTCTCTTGTTGCTTAATTACTTCTAATAGTTTTAGATCTAATAAGCTAGAGACATGTCTAAAATTGACACGTTTATAATTATGTAGAAGTATCATGTTACTTGATTATGGTTTTGCTAACTTGGACCAATTTCACGCAGGTGGGTAGAGCAGTGCTAGGCTAATGATGTGAACAAGAGGATTTTGTGGTGGAAGACACTCTAAAAAGTCTGACAGATAATAGTTGTAATCTGAACTTATCAGGCATTATAGCTATGTAATTTGTGTGAATTAATTGTGGATGTCCTCTTCGACATTGTAGACAAATATTCAAACATTGTAACTTGAACTTAACAGGGATTAAAGTGATGTATTTTGTTTGAACTAATTATGGATGTCCTATACTCCTATTCATGAAAGACAAAATTTTCAAACATGATTTGGAGTCTATTTCATTGATATCTACACATGTGATGCAAAATTTGCTTTTGTTAAATTTTTATTAAATATTTGCGCGATCTCCCAGTTACAACTTGTTTAAATTGAACTGTTGTACACACATTCAGACTTTGACGCGTGATATTGTGCATACATTCAACATTTACAAATAGTTATAACCATCGTTCAGAGATGTTATGCATATATAATAAAAAATTTAATAGCTAGCAGGTAAACTCGATGTATTATGATGTTATAGAAAATAAGACTCATTCTACCCTCTACGCATTCATTGCGCGCAAAGAAAATATGCATACACCCATAGTACTCTTTTCAACTGAGAGGTGTGCTTTTTATATAGAAGTAACACATTTATATATTGACGCTAACAATAACTTTTGTATAAGAAATTGATGAAAAATATCATACGGGAAACAATGCTGCCTTCGAGCCAACCTCCAATGTTCACATTTTTTATTTGTCTCTATTAAGACTTTCAACGACATACAATTCCTTGACAGCTTCAAGTTATAAATTTATATAGTAATATTATTGTTAATATTTATATTAGTAAACAAAATGAAACATCAAAATGTCATTTTTATTCAAAACCCCAATTCGGACATCCCATCCCATATATTTTTAGTAGAAAAGGTGTCTACACCACAATAGAAGGGTGCTAATAAGATGTTATTCATTTACTTGCAATACAATATGTTGGATTATATTGTATAAAATTTAATTACTATAATGAAAGTGTGATTAGGTTCATTCAAAATTCTAAAATATTATACTATCGAATATAAAGAGTAAAAAGTTTTTTCTATGAATTCTTTTTACCTAAACTATATATTATTAAAGTGAAAATAAAATCATAAAGTTCACAATTGATTGGGGCTTCAAATTTTTTTTATCTAAAGGAAAGGCTTCATTAGCGACCCACCCGAGTCACCCTGTTTAATAGAGGTGTTAGGATAAGCAATGGAAAAGCACAAAAAATAACGCTAAACTATTTCAAAATAAATTACCATTATGTATTAGGCTCAAAATTGACATCTAGGCTCCAATAAGGAAAATAGGCAAAACGTGTCTTTATTAGGAACTCTGGAATTGGATTTGTAAATCATTACGTCATCCATAAAGAACTCTCAAGTTTTGAAGATGTAAGTGAAGAAAATGAAAATATTGAGATGGATGTGTGGATATACTAGGAGTAATAGGATTGAGAATGAGGATATTCAGGACAAAGTAGGAGTGACCTCCGTGGTGGACAAAATTAGGAAAAGGAGATTGAGGTGGTTTGGCCATGTGAAGAGGCGATGTGTGATGCCCCAGTAAGGAGGTGTGAGGGGTTGGTTATAGTGGGGTCGAGGAGAGGCAATGCAATACCCTATATGTACATAAGGACAATTATATCTTTTGTTTGGAAAAAAATAAAGAAGAAAGAAAGAGTAAGGGATCAGATTATTTAAAATTTAAAAAAAATAAAGAGGGCTTTAGCCATTATATGTTCAGGGGAAGGGTTTTAATATTCCTTCACCAGTTTGGAAAAAAAAGGTGAAAGGAAGCAACGCTAGCTGCTGTGTTTCTTTTCCAGCGAAGGAACAAGGAAGAGAAGAAAGAGTTGAAGGATGAAAACTGTGAGGGGCATAGGAGGAAAGAGGTTTGAGGTAAATCTTTGTTTCCTTTCTTCTTCTTCTTCTTCACGCTTGCTAAGACTCCTAATATAGGTAGTTTACTTTGGGGATAGAAATTTGATTACTAGAGAATATAGAATCAGATGAATAAGCTAGATAAATTAGATGAAGTTAATGGTTTATTGCTTCAACTAAATTACCCATGGCTTGAATATATATGGTTCATCAAATTGGTGGGCAACCAAGAAGTCCAAAAGGGGCAGTGTATTCTGAATTTAGCATGAAATAGCCTAAATGAAGGAGTTAACACGAAATTGTTATGAATGTGTTTATAGTTTGACCAAAGGAATTCTTACGGACCATTCGAAGGACGAGCTTGGTATTTCAACACACGCACCGTGAGTAGTAAACTTACTATAATTTGTGTTTTATAACTTTTATGATTTATACATGGTTTATAAAGTGAATGATTTACCGAAATGTTTTGAACTTGCATATGGGACAAGTCTTTTACTTGATATGATACCGAAATAGTTATTTAAGATTAACTCATTTTATTAAGATATATTTATTGATACTTAAGAAATGATTACCGTTATCGAAAGAGTTTAACATTTACTTGAGAAATAGTATTTTGACATATGTTTGATTAAAGTTTTATATACTATGATTTGATAGGAACTTGAATGTCTTATAGCGTTTTGAAATGTTTCTACTGATTACAAAGGTATTGTATCATACATCTTCAACTTCAACTTCAACTTCATCATTAACATTAATTTTTTATGGTATCTACAATTTCATCTAAGCTTCGAATCTCTAAATATGTATCATTTTTACTTGGATAATCCTATAGGTTATTGACATCTATTTTATTATGGTAACTGAGATCATTAATCATGAACTCAAGTTCATGAATGACGTTTTCACAAGTGGGTTCATTCAAATTCTCTAAGATATCATCTTCCGAACAAATTTTGTAGTGTGGAAAATAATTTGTTGTTGTCTCTTGCTGAACATTTGTCATCCAAGCTGGGTGTAACACCTCAGATTCGAAAAGGACCGAAATGCAGATATTCCAGATGTTGCAGGTGCCAACAACAGCCCGTGGGTGGGACCACGGACCGTAGGTGTGGTCCGTGGTTGCCACCTCAAATTTGCTCCAAAAATTTCTTGAAGGGCATGACCTACGGCCGGACCTACGGACCATAGGTGGGACCACGGTTCGTGGTCCAGGTCCGTGGATCATGGCCCTCAAGTCAAGTACCAGACGCCAATCAACGGACTGCCAGGACGGACCGTCGATCAGTCTACGGTCCGTCGGTCAGGCCCGTCGTTGGCCTTGTCAGGTTTTAAGTTGGGGTCGTTTTGGTCTTTTCCCCTACGTGTTGGGCACCTAAACTACGTCGTTTAACCCCTACACTACGTAGTTTTGGTAAGTTTAAGCCTAGTAACTAAATCAGAACTTACCCCAAGAGATTCACTCACCAAAATTCACCAAGCTTAGAAAGAAAAGAGAGAAAAAAAGGCGATAGCTTTCTCTAGAACACACAGCAAAATTCTTCAGTTTCAGCCCTGAAATTGAAAGATTTCTCCATGAATTTCGTCACCAGGTATGTGGGATTTCACTAGTGGATTCCTTTCTTCCACTAGGTCCCTAGAATTCAGTCAGATTCTTGATTCGCTATATCTTGCTTAGACCTAGGGATTCTAAAACCTTAGATATTGGTTGTGATTTAGCTGTTATAGTATTCTCTTAATCAGATTATCATGTTTTTGTGAAATCATTGCTTAGTTCCTTTCATTAAACTCACAACCCTAGTTTTATAATTTCGTTTAGTTCATGAACTACACTAGCTAGGTCAGATAAACAGATATACATGCCTCAGATTTCGAATGTTTAATTATCAGTACTTATATGTTGCATTCTCAGTTAGCATGTCAATATATTTCAGTTATGTTGTATTGTAAACATTTCCAGTTGGGAGTAGGCTTAACACTGAGTTGGACTAGGGTTCAGCGTACCCATATAGTCCCAGAACTACGTGCCCCCGTAGGTTTGTAAGTCCCCACTGTGGGCATCAGATTTAGTGATCACGTCAGTCATACCTTTATACCCCTGGCAAGGTATATTGGGTCCTCTCGATGGGGTGTATACATCGGACTCCACGTTTAGCTCACGTGGTTTTATGTCGGTTAATAGTAGCTCCCACAGTCAGAATTTAGTGCATTTGACCAGGTTTTCAGTTATACCTCAGCATTCAGTTTCAGTATGTTATGTTTAGGATTAGTACTTGGTCATTGCATTTAGCTCAGTCTTCAGTTTATTTCAGCAGTTACATTCAGATCAGATTATATCATTGCCTAATATGCTCTGTTCAGTTTATGTATTTTGTTCAGCTATATTCTATATTCTGCATGCTCAGTACATTCAAAGTACTGACGCATACTCTGTGCTACATCCTTTCATGATGTAGGTTCAAGTACTCAGAATCCAGATCACGCATAGATCGGTTCCCGATCCGTATTCAGAAGCTTCAGTGGTGAGTCCTCATACTTCGAGGACAATAGAAATGTTTTTCAGATTCAGTCTTTCATTTCTGTTTTCAGTTTTTCTAGGGTTAGCTAGGGGCACGTCCCAACAATTCTAGTCAGTAGAGGCTTTTTCAGACATAGTATTAGATTCAACTTTAGTTTTTGACTGATTGTTCAGTGTCACTAAACTCTTCGAATTTTATTTATATATTAAGATCATTATTGGGTATTCCCCATCATTTAGTTATCTCATGATTTAGCTTCCGCGTTAGTTCATCTATTTCATAGATATATTTGGTTTTCTTATGATATGCCAGCTCAGGGTTAGCTTGGGGTCACGCATGATCCTAGGTCCCGTGTTTACGCCAGGGGGTAGCCTCGGGGCGTGACAAACTTGGTATCAGAGCATTAGGTTCAAGAGTTCTAGGATGTCTGGAAGCCACACTAAGTAGAGTCTCTTTCATGGGTGTGAAGTGCACCACATCTAAGGAGAGGGAGGCTACGAAGTGTTTTAGGAAAATCTTCACTTTCTTTCTATTCTTATCGTGCCTGGGTATGATCTCCTTTCTAATTCATCGTTATGCATTTCAGATCATGCCTCCTCGTAGAGCTAACGCACGCAATGCTAATGCATGCAATTCTAACGCAGTTTCTCAAGTCCCGAACCATGAGGTTACGAATGCAGAATTTCAGAATGCGATCCAGCTCTTGGCTCAGAATTTAGCTAACCAGAACAATCAGCAAATCCTAGTACCTACTAACTCTAATAGTGGATCAGTTGCAGCCATGGTTCGAGACTTTGTTCGGATGAATCCGCCTGAGTTTCTAGGGTCGAAGGTTGGTGAGGATCCACAAAACTTTATTGATGAGGTTAAGAAAATTCTTGGAGTAATGCAAGTGACTGGAACTGAGAGTGTTGAGTTGGCATCCTACCAACTTAAGGAAATGGCTCATATCTGGTTCACTCAGTGGAAAGTTAACAGGGGTGCAGATGCAGCTTCTATGACTTGGGATTGTTTTAGTAGAGCTTTTCTGGACAGGTTCTTCCCAAGAGAGTTGAGAGAATCTAAGGCACAAGAGTTTATGAACTTGAAGCAGGGTTCAATGCCGGTCCAAGATTACGGGCTGGAGTTCACTCAACTCTCCAGGTATGCTCCACACATAGTTGTCGATTCAAGGGCACAAATGAGTAAGTTCTTGTTTGGGGTATCCGATCTGGTGAAGACTGCGTGCATGAATGCTATGCTTCTAGGGGATATAGATATCTCCAGACTAATGACTCATGCTCACCAGTTTGAGGGAAATAAGCTTAGGGAATTGGCTAAGGATAACAAAAAGGCCAGAACAGAAAATTATGAGTACTCACAACAAAAGTTGGGTAGTGGGAATCACTCACAGTTTCAGCAGAGCTCTACAGCCCCAGCACCTTCATCAACTAGTGCTCCATCTCTCAGGTTTCGACAGGATCAAAAAGTTAGGGCATCAGGCCCTAAGTCTCAGGGGAATTCTTCAGGTAGCAGGACTTTCCCAACTTGTCCAAAGTCTGGTAAGAACCATCCGTGAGAGTGTCTTGCAGGCAATGAAGGATGCTTTGGGTGTGGTCAATCTGGACATAGGTTGAGGGATTGCCCTTTTGCCAGGCAGGGGCAAGGAGGTAACAACAATAGGGCTCAGTGTACAGCTCCAGCAGCACCAGCAGGTCGTCCAACTCAGCAGGGTGCTTCATCTGGTGCAGGTGGCGGTCAGCGCTAGAACAGGTTGTATGCTCTCCAGGCTCGCCAGGATCAGGAAGATTCTCCTGATGTGGTCATTGGTACGTTGCGAGTCTTTCATTTAGATGTTTATGCATTGTTAGATCCAGGGGTGACACTGTCTTTTGTAACTCCATATATAACAGTCAACTTCAGTGTCAATCCAGAAACTCTTTCAGAACCCTTCTCAGTGTCTACTCCAGTTGGTGACCCAGTTATAGCTCGACGGGTATACAAAAATTACCCTGACACAGTCTCTCAGAAAGTCACCTCAGCAGATCTTGTAGAGTTAGATATGGTAGATTTTGATATCATTCTAGGCATGGATTGGTTACATTCTTGTTATGCCTCAGTCGATTGTAGAACTAGGATCGTTCGGTTTCAGTTTCCAAATGAGCCAGTCTTAAATTGGAAGGGTAGTAGCTCAGTGCCTATGGGTCGATTCATCTCTTACCTTAAGGCCAGAAAAATGATTTCAAAAGGGTATATCTATAATCTTGTTCGGGTTAAGGATTCAAACTCCGAAACCCCAACTCTTGAGTCACTCCATTAGTAAATGAGTTTCCAAAAGTGTTTCCAGAAGATCTTCCCGGGGTTCCTCCCGAAAGGAAAATTGACTTCAGAATAGATCTCCTTCCAGATACCCAGCCTATTTCGAATCCTCCTTAGAGAGTGGCTCCAATCGAGCTTAAGGAATAGAAAGAATAGTTGAAAGACCTTCTAGATAAGTTCTTCATCAGACCTATTATCTCTCTATGGGGTGCTCCAGTGTTGTTCGTGAAAAATAAAGATGGTTCTCTCAGGATGTGCATTGACTATCGGCAGTTGAACAAGTCACAATCAAGAATAAGTATCCCATCCCCAGGATTGATGACTTGTTTGACCAACTTCAGGGTTCTAGTTGCTTTTCTAAGATAGACCTCAGATCCGGCTATCATCAACTCAGATTCAGAGATAGTGAAATTTCGAAGACAACTTTTAGAACTCAGTATGGTCATTATGAATTTGTAGTTTTATCTTTTGGATTAACAAATACTCCTGCAACTTTCATGGACTTAATGAACAGGCTGTTCAAACAGTATTTGGACTTATTCGTTATTATCTTTATTGATGATATCCTCATTTATTCTCGGAGTGAGAAGGAGCATGCGACTCATCTGAGAGTTATTCTGCAAACTTTCAAAGATCGCTAGTTATTCGCTAAGTTCAGCAAATGTGAATTCTGGTTACAGTCTGTCGCTTTCCATGGTCATATGGTATCTAGCGACGGAATTCGAGTGGATTCTCAGAAAATAGAGGTAGTGAAGCAATGGCCCAGACCTACATCTCCAACAGATATCAGAAGTTTCTTGGGTTTCGCCGATTATTATAGGAGATTTATGGAAGGATTTTCATCCATAGCTTCCCCATTGACCAAGTTGACTAAGAAAAAGGTTAAGTTTCAGTGGTCAGATGAGTGTGAGGAAAGTTTCTCAGAACTGAAGACTAGGTTAACCACAACTCCGGTCTTGACTCTACCAGATTGTTCAGAGGGTTATGTAATCTATTGTGATGCATTCAGGGTCGGCCTAGGTTGTGTGTTGATGCAGTGAGGTAAGGTCATAGCTTATGCTTCCAGATAGCTTAAGGTTCATGAGAAGAACTACCCGCCTAATGACCTCGAGCTTCCAGTCGTAGTATTTGCCCTTAAGATTTGGAGACACTATTTGTATGGTGTTCTTGTTGATGTATTCACAGATCATAAGAGCCTTCAGTATGTGTTCACCCAGAAAGAGTTGAATCTTCGTCAGAGGAGATGGCTTGAATTACTCAAGGACAATGATATGAATGTGCTTTATCATCCCGGTAAGGCCAATGTAGTAGCTGATGATCTAAGCATATTATCTATGGGTAGTGTAGCACATGTTGAGGTATAAAAGAAGGAATTAGCAAAAGATGTTCACCAGCTTGCTCGCTTAGGAGTTGGTCTTATGGACATGGCAGATGGTGGTGTGATAGTTCAGAATATATCAGAATCTTCATTGGTAGAAGAGGTTAAGGAAAAACAAGATAGTGATCCTATATTGCTTCAGCTGAAATGTGCAGTTCATCAGTAGAAAGTAAAGGTTTTCTCCCAAGGGGGAGATGGTGTGCTTCGTTACCAGGGTCTCTTGTGTGTCCCTAATGTGGGTTAGTTGAGGCAGAAGATCCTTACAGAGGCTCAAAACTCCATGTATTACATTCATCCAGCTGCCACTAAGATGTACCGTGACCTACGGGAAGTCTTTTGGTGGAATGGCATGAAGAGGGACATAGCAGATTTTGTGGCTAAGTGCCCTAATTGTCAATAGGTTAAGGTAGAACATCAGAAACCAGGAGGTATGACGCAGGAGATTAACATTCCTACATGGAAGTGGGAAGTGATACACATGGACTTCATTACAGGTTTGCCTCATACTCGCAGACAGCATGCCTCCATTTGAGTGATAGTGGACAGAGTTACTAAGTCCGCTCACTTCTTGGCTGTCAAGACTACAGATTCAGAGGAGGATTACTCTAAACTCTACATTAATGAGATAGTAAGGTTGCATGGTGTTCCCTTGTCTATCATCTCAGATAGAGGTCCACAATTTACCTCTCATTTCTGGAAATCATTTCAGAAAGGTCTTGGTACTCACGTAAATATCAGCACAACATTTCATCCACAGACGGATGGTCCGTACCATTCAGACCTTAGAGAACATGTTGAGAGCTTGTGTGATCGATTTCAAGGGCAGTTGGAACGATCACCTACCTCGCATAGAGTTCGCCTACAACAACAGTTACCATTCCTGCATTCAGATGGCCCCCTATGAGGCATTATATGGGCATAGATGCAGATCTCTAGTTGGTTGGTTTGAAGTAGGTGAAGCAGCATTGATTGGGCCAGATTCGGTTCATGAAGCTATGTAAAAAGTTCAGCTCATCAGCGATAGACTTAAGACAACTCAGATTCGTTAGAAGTCCTATTCAGATGTGAGGAGAAGGGACTTAGAGTTTGAAATTGATGATTGGTTTTTCCTGAAAGTATCACCTATGAAAGGGGTGATGAGATTTGGAAACAAAGGGAAGCTCAGTCCCAGATATGTAGGTCCTTAGAGAATCTTAAAAAGGGTTGGTAATGTGGCATATGAGTTAGAGTTGCCAGCAAAACTAGCAACGGTTCATCCAATCTTTCACATTTCCTTGTTGAAGAAATGTGTGGGTGATCCGGCATCTATAGTACCATTAGAGAGTCTGGCTGTGAAGGATAGTCTCACTTATGAAGAGGAGCCAGTTGAGATTCTTGACCGTCAGGTTCGTAGGTTGAGAAATAAAGAAGTCACTTTAGTGAAGATTTTGTGGAGGAGTCAGTCTGTATAGGGAGCTACTTGGGAAGCAGAAGAAGCCATGAAGGCCAAGTATCCTCATCTCTTTCCTTCCTATTCTGTTTCAGCTTGAGGTAATAGTTCCTCTCCAATCTCTCAGTTTACTTTTGCGTAAATTCAGTCTCAGTATCATGTTCCTTCAGTTGTTCTTGCATTTTCAGCATATTTGCATGTTCTTGGAACTCAATTCAGTCAGATATGAGTTTCTAGTACTTAGTGGTAGGGATTGCAGCTCCTTCCCTCAATATTCAGCTAGTTTAGACTTCATTCGAGGACGAATGTTCCCAAGGGGGAGATAATGTAACACCCCGAATTCGAAAGGACCAAAATATAGATTTTCCAGATGTTGCAGGTACCACCGACGGAGGCCACCCAAGGCCCGTGGGTGGGACTACGAACTGTAGGTGTGGTCCGTTGTTGGCCACCTCAACTTTGCTCTAAAAATTTCCAGAAGGGCATGACCCACGGCCGGACCTACAGACCGTAGGTGAGACCACGGTCCGTGGATCGTGGCCCTCAAGTCAAGTCCCAGACGCCAATCAACGGGCTGCCAGGATGGACCGTCGGTCAGTCCACGGTCCGTCGGTCAGGCCCGTCGGTGGCCCCGTCAGGTTTTAAGTTGGGGTTGTTTTGGTCTTTTTCCCTATGCGTTGGGCACCTAAACTACGTCGTTTAACCCCTAAACTACGTCATTTTGGTCAGTTTAAGCCTAGTAAATTAATCAGAACATACCCTGAGCGATTCACTCACCAAAATTCACCAAGCTTAAAATGAAAAGGGAGAAAAAGAGATGATAGGTTTCTCAAGAACACGTAGCAAGTTTCTTCAGTTTCAACCCCGAAATCGAAATATTTCTCCATGAATTTCATCACCAGGTATGTGGGATTTTACTAGTGGATTCCTTTCTTCCACTAGGTCCCTAGAATTCAGTCAGATTCTTGATTCGCTATATCTTGCTTAGACCTAGGGTTTCTAAAACCTTAGATATTGGTTGTGATTTAGCTGTTATAGTATTCTTAATCACATTATCATGTTTTCATGAAATCATTGCTTAGTTCCTTGCATAAAATTCATAACCCCAGTTGTGTAGTTTTGTTTAGTTCATGAATTACACTAGCTAGGTCAAATAAATAAATATACATGCCTCAGATTTCGAATGTTTCATTATCAGTACTTAAATGTTGCATTATAAGTTAGCATATCAGTATATTGAGCTATCCAGTATATTTCAGTTATGTTGTATTGTACACATTTCCAGTTAGGAGTAGGCTTAACACCGAATTGGACTAGGGTTCAAGGTACCCGTATAGTACCAGAACTACGTGCTCCCGTAGGTTTGTAAGTCCCCTCTGTGGGTATCAGATTTTGTGATCACACCAGTCATGCCTTTATACCCCTGACAAGGTATAGTGGGTCCTCTCGATGGGGCGTATACATCGGACTCCACGTTTAGCTCGCATGGTTTTATGTCGGTTAATAGTAGCTCCCACAGTCAGAATTTAGTGCATTTGACCAGGTTTTCAGGTATAACTCAGCATTTAGTCTCAGTATGTCATGTTCAGGATTAGTACTTTGTCATTGCATTTAGCTCAGTCTTCAGTTTATTTCAATAGTTACATTCAGATCAGATTATATCATTGCTCAGTATGCTTTGTTCAGTTAATGTATTTTGTTTAGCTATATTCTATATCCTGCATGCTCAGTACATTCAAAGTACTGACGCATACTCTACGCTACATCCTTTGATGATGTAGGTTCAGGTACTCAGCATCCAGATCACGCATAGATCGGTTCCTGATCCGTATTCAGCAGCTTCAGTGGTGAGTCCTCATACTTCGAGGACAATAGACATGTTTTTCAGATTCAGTCTTTCATTTCAATTTTCAGTTTTGCTAGGGTTAGCTGGGAGCATGTCCCAGCAATTCTAGTCAGTAGAGGTTTTTTCAAACATAGTAGTAGATTCAACTTTAGTTTTTGACTGATTGTTCAGTGTCACTAAACTCTTAGAATTTTATTTATATATTCAGATCAGTATTGGGTATTCCCCATCATTCAGTTATCTCATGATTTAGCTTCCGCATTAGTTCATCTTTTCATAGATATATTTAGTTTTCTTATGATATGCCACCTCAGTGTTAGCAGAGCTTGGGGTCACTCGTAATCCTAGGTCCCGTGTTTACGCTCAGGGGGTAGCCTCAAGGTGTGACATCGGAACTGCTAAATTGATAGCATCCAAAACATTAATCTTTTCTGCATTAGTTTGTCTCACTTTATAGCCTTTTAATATCCTACGATAAAATTTGTTGTAATAATACATCTTTAAAGGTTTTATTATCCAAGTATCTGAAGATTGAATCTCTAAACACTCTTTAAATTAATAAATGTTAATTTATCGATTAAATAATATCTCTAGAACACAATAATATTTCATGATTCCAACTATATTAATTTAGTGCGGTTTTACTGTATGCATAATTACCCTAACTTAGAATTTTCCCTAGCAGTTATAACCCTAGGTTTCAACCCACAAGGAGAACTCACCCTTCGATTCTATGAAGAAAATGGAATTTAGAAGAAATATACAGTTAAAATTTACTTACCTAAAGATAAAATAAGCCTAAGTCTTGAAGAAAAGGTCATCCTAGGTGTTCTCTAGTAAAAAATAATAAGTTATGACCAGGACTTCAGGCGAAAAACTGACTTAAACATGGAATAAAAATTCTATAGAGAAGGCTGCTATAGTGAACGGATCGTTCGCAATAGTAAAGTCTCGCAGCTTCGATGCCTTCGCTATAGAAAACCTCCATTTACTATAGAGAAACTTGACATATTTTTTCCACTTTATTTTATTTTTTTGTCAATTTGGATTTCAAGTAACTATAACAACGAGACAAATCGTTATACAAAGTCGTATAGGTTATGTCTAAGGAACATTGATAGGGACCTAGTCTTTTTACATTCTAAAAAGATTCATGAAGGAACTAATATAAAAGAAGAGGCTATATCAATTAAGGAGGTCATAGACTATGTACGGATGCTAACATAGTGCACTTATGTTTGGAAACAAATTCATTGTTAATAAAAATATAGAGAAAATACATAAAGTCCCTCTTAAATTAGTACCTATTTTTACAAAAGACACTTAAACTTTGCGGGGGTTCT
>JAJONR010003065.1:0-19988 GCA_029582245.1 Solanum etuberosum | reverse complement strand
GAACTAAATTATAGATATACCCCTTGAAAATCAACTTTCTGGCCTTACAGTAGGAAATGAATCGACCCATAGGCACTGAGCTACTACCCTTCCATTCTAAGACTAGTTCGCTGGAAAACTGAAAACGAACGATCCTAGTTCTACAATCAACTGAGGCATAACAGGAATGTAACCAATCCATGCATAGAATGACATCAAAGTCTACCATTTCTAACTCTACAAGATCTGCTGAGGTGACTCTCTGAGAAACTGTGACAGGGCAATTTCTGTATACCCGTCTAGCGATAACTGGGTCACCTACTAGAGTAGAAACTGAGAAGGGTTCTGAAAGAGTTTCTGGACTAACACCAAAACTCACTACTATATAGGGAGTTAGAAAGGAAAGAGTAGCCCATGGATCTAACAAAGCATAAACATCTAAGTGAAAGACTCGTAATGTACCAGTGACCACATCAGGAGAATCTTCCTGGTTCGGGCGAGCCTGAAGAGCATACAACCTGTTCTGGCGCTGACCGCCACCTGTATTAGATGAAGTACCCTGCTGAGTTGGGCGAACTGCTGGCGCTGCTGGAGCTGTAGACTAAGCCCTACTAATGTTACCTCATTGCCGCTGTTTGGCAGAAGGTCAATCCATCAACCTATGGCCAGACTGACCACATCCAAAATACCCTTCTTTCCCTGCAAGACACTCGCCCGGATGGTTCTTACAGATTTTCGACACGTTGGGTAGGTTCTGCTACCTGAAACACTCCCCTGAGACTTAGAGCCCGGTGCCCTACTTTTCTGATCTTGTCTAAACTTAGGAGATGGAACACTAGCTGATGAAGGTGCTGGAGTTGAAGACCTTTGCTGAAACTGCGAGCGATTTCCACCACCCAATTTCTGCTGAGAGTACTCATTGTTACCTGTCCTAGCCTTTTTGTTGTCCTTAGCCATTTCCCTAAGCTTATCTCCCTCAACCTGCTGAGCATGAGTCATGAGCCTAGAGATATTCATTTCCTCTAACAACATAGCATTTCTGCACTGTCTTCACCAAATCGGACACTCCATACAAAAACTTAGACATCTGCACCCTCGAATCAGCAACCATATGGGGAGCATACTTGGAGAGCTGGGTGAACTTGAGTCCATACTCTTGGACTGACATTGTACCTTACCTCAAATTCATAAATTCATGTGCCTTAGCGTCTCTCAACTCTCTTGGAAAGAACCTATCCAGAAAAGCTTCAGTAAAGCATTCCCAAGTCGCAGGAGTTGCATCAGTACCCCTGTTTTCCTTCCATTGAGTAAACCATATGTGATCTACATCCTTGAGCTGGTAAGATGCCAACTCTACCCTATCATTCCCAGTTACCTGCATCACTCCAAAGATCTTCTTAACCTCATCGATGAAATTTGGTGGCTCCTCACCAACCTGCGACCCTAGAAACTCTGGTGGATTTATCCTAATGAAATCATGAACCTTGGCTGCAGCTGACCCGTTATTAGCATATGGAGGAACTAGGGCCTGCTGATTGTTCTGGTTAGTCACACTATGAACCAAAAGCTGAATCGCATTCCGAAACTCTACATTCAAAACCTCTTGATCTGGGATTGGAGGAGCTGCATTAGTATTCCTTGCGCTAGCTCTACGAGGAGGCATGATCTGAAATGCATAACGATGAGTTAGAAAGTAGATCATACCCACGCATGATAAGAATAACAAAGAAAGTAAAGTGTTTCCTAAAACACTTTGTAGCCTCCTTCTCATTAGATGTGGTGCACTTCACACCCATGAAAAGGACTCTACTTAGTGCGACTTTTAATACATCCTAGGACACTTAAACCTAATGCTATGATACCAAGTTTATCACGCCCCGAGCCTACCCCCTTGACGTAAACACGGGACCTAGGATCACGAGTGACCCCAAGCTAACCTTGAGCTGGCATATCATAAGCATACTTAAACAAATACTGTACGGAAGCTAAAAACATGAGATATCTGAAATGATGGGGAATACCCAATACTGTTTGAATATAATGAAACTATGAGTTTAATAACAACTGAAAGATCAAACTCAAAACTAAATCTGAATCTAGTACTATGTCTGAAATAAGCCTCTAACTGACTAGAGATGCTGGGACATGCCCCCAGCTAACTCTAGCAAATACTGATAACTGAAATAAAAAAACTAAATATAGAAACATGTTTATTGTCCTCGAAATATGAGGAATCACCACTGAAGCTACTGAAATGGAGATCGGGAGCCGATCTATGCGTGATCTAAATGCTGATGACCTGAACCTACATCACGAGAAGATGTAGCACAAAGTATGCGTCAGTACTTGAAGGTACTGAGCATGCAGGATAGGATAAAACTGAACAATATATACATAACTGAATAAAGCATACTGATCAATGATATAATCTAAACATGATGGAAATATTGAAATATACTGAATAGTGAGTTAACTGAATGCAATGACCAAGTACATAACATGCTGAAACTGAAATACTGAAATGTAACTGGAACCTGTTCAAAAGTACTAGAATCTGACTGTGGGAGCTACTAATAACCGACATAAAACCACGTGAGCTAAACGTGGAGTCCGATGTATACGCCCCATCAAGAGGACCCAATATACCTTGCAAATTGTATATAGGCATGACTGGTGTGATCACTAAATGTAATGCCCACAGAGGGGACTTATAAACCTACAGGGGCACGTAGTTATGGGACAATGAGGGTGACTGACCCTAGTCCAACTCGGTATTAAGCTTTCTCCAAATAGAATGTATAAAATACAACATAACTGAAATAACTCGATAGCTCAAGATTCTGACATGCTAACTAAAAATGCAACATTAATGTACTTATAATGAAACATTTGTTAACTGATGCATGTATATTTGTATAAACTGACCTAGCAAGTGTAATTCATGAGCTAAACAAATCTACACCACTAAGGTTCTGAGTTTCATGCAAAGATTAAGCATCATAGCTACAAAAATGTAATATTCTAATTAGGATTCATCTAACAGCTAAATCACAGCAGTAATCTGAAGTTTTAGAAACCCTAGGTCTAAGCAATATGAAGGGAATCAAGAATCTGACTGAATTCTAGGGACCCAATGGATGAAAGGAACCCACTAGTGAAATCCCACATACCTGGTGACGAATTTCATGGAGAAATCTTTCTATTTTGAGGCTGGAACTGAAGAAACCTTGCTGCGTTCTTGGAGAGGGTTTGGTCGACTCTTTCTCCTTTTTGCGTTCCGCATGATGAATTTTTTTGGAGAATGAGTTGACTAGGATATGTTCTAATTAAGTTACTAGGCTAAAACTGACAAAAACTACGTAGTTTAGGGGTCTAACGCATAAGGAAAAGACCAAACGACCCCTGACTTAAAAGCTGTCGGGGCCAAACGACGGATTGACCGATGGTCCGTTCTGGTCGGCCGCCGTTCGGCATCTGGGAAATGGAACTAGAGGGTCTGACCCACGGCCCAGGACCACGGACCGTGGCCTGACCTACGCTCCGTAGGTCCTGGCATGGGTTGACCCTTAGTGGGATTTTCTGGACTTTTCTTGGAGGGGCTGTAGATGGCCATCCATGGACCCCCACCTACGGTGCGTGGGTGGTACCCGTCGGTGGCACCTGCAACTTCTGAAATCTACATTCTGGTTTATCTAGGATACGGGGTGTTACAAATAAACCATATTGAATTTTCTATTTTAAAGATTATATGAATAACACTACTTCAAATCAACATATGAATTATTCATCAAAACAAGTGTACAAAGAAACATTCTTTTTAATGATTAACACATTGCTTTACACAAAAATTAAACAAAAAATCATAAAAGGAGATTTTTCAAACACTGAAAATGACTTCTTTTAAATAAATATAAAATCGAACTATATATTATATTAAGACTAGAAAATAATTTAGATAACTTACTGATACATATCTTCTACATCCCATCTTCCATCGTGCGTAGTTAAAATTGTTACGTTGTTACTTTCAGCTATTGAAACGAGTTTAACAGGAGATTGAGAGTTTATTTTTGGTTAATGTACGTTCTTTTGAGGTTATGAGAGAGAAACACTAACTAATGATTGAGCTATTTGTGGAAGGTAAATAACAGAGGAGAGCAATTAAACAATTAAAATCCAATTCTTTTTTTTGGTTAATTAGTTGAGCTGGGGGCTCCTTTATTCCAATTTGAAATCTGTACAAACTGGCCCAATCGAGCCCAAAAGAAAAACAACAAGCAAAATATCTAGCCCTAGTCCAAGGAAGTATGATTGCCTATGCCCTAGAATTGAGGATTTCTTAATTTGAGCTCCACTTCTTTCTCTTCAATGTCGCAACAACCTCGCCTTCTTCTTCCTCCATCTCCGGTTGAAATTTTAACCAAGGTGGTTTCAATAGAGGTGTCTCGTCTTGTGTTTGAGCTCGGAGCCATGGCGAGTCTTGTTTCTTTCTCCTTCCTTTGATTCATTTTTCTTGTATCTGATTTTCCTTTTCTAGTGAAAATGCTTAGAAAGATGTTCCTGACCTTCCTGGTGGAGCTCCTCCTCATCCATGGATCTAGAATGATCTATCCGACTCCAAGGCCCTCGACTTTTGCTGGGATAACTTTTTTGTGAGCTAACATAGTCTATGCTTAGTAGCTTAGTGATTGCAGTTATGTTTTCCCTGTTGTTGCTTTGGCTGTATATATCAAATTTGTGATGTATGTGCAGTATCGTCATGCCTCTGTAAATATTTTATATTTTGTTGTTTTTGCACTTTGATCTTTCTTGTCTTGATCCTTAATGTTGGTATGCCTGCTTTATCCATGTTCAGAATTTTTTTGCAATCCACTGATAATTGGTTAAAATTGTTTCAGTGGATTATGTCTTGATGCATGAATGCTTCATTTGCCATCTTATCTGCTAATTGATTTGCTTCTCTAAATCCATGTGCAATCGTTGTGTTTGTTGTTTCCTTCAGCCCAAGTATCTCCTCTAACTCTTCTATATAATTCCATGGAATTTTCCAGATCTTGTTAATCATGTTTGCTAAGCCTATCGAATTAGTTTCCATCATAACACCTGTTATATTGTTATCTGCACAGTAGCTTAGGGCCCTGAGTGTTGCCTTGATTTCCACCTGCATACGTGTGCCCTGTCCAATATTTTGTGCTTCTGCATATACCAAGTCTCCCTGATTGTTCCTTATGCAGAAACTATAGGCACTTTCTCCCGGATTTTCCCTACTTGCTCCATCTACTATATTGCATTTCACCCTCCCATGTGGGGTCTTTCCCATGTGACTGCATGATGATACAATTTAGGTTTGTACCTCTACTATTACTTCCTAACCCCTAAAAGTGTTAATCCATGGGTAAAGTATTCTCAATATCTGGAAGATTCCATTCTGGCAGTGTTGAATGAGTTTTTCATATGATACATCCTTTCCATGTTTTCTTTCATTCCTCCGCTTCCATAGCTCCCACATCAGTATTGCTGGTATGTCCTGGAATACAACCTTTAACTTTGGCTTGTTTGATGGCCCCCACCATTTTGTAATAGTGTGTTGTAGACCTCCTTGTATTTTGACACCTGCACAAGAAGCAAACCGCTTCCATAGTTTTTGGGCTATGAGAGCTGTTAGAAAAAGGTGGATCATAGTTTCCTGCTCATGGTTCTCACAACAATAGCATCTTGAGGTTATACTAATTCTCATCCTCTTGAGATTATCTTCTTTAGCTATTCGACTTTTCCAACTACTCCATAATAGAAAATTAATCTTGAAAGGTATCCCTCTACTCCATATGCATTTCCACTAACAACCTTCCTCTCTATTATGCCTTAGATTCATACGAAGATTTTACTATGAAAATCCTACTGGAATTGCCCATCCACCATGGTCTGTTAGCTACATCTTCCTGAATTTTCGAATCAATGGTTTCCACAATGTTATCAGTCATCTCTTCTAAGATTAGTTCTCTCAGCCTCTGTCTATCCCATACTCCATTTCTTATGAATTGTTTGACTTATATTTCTTCCTCCCTGCCTCCTTGTTTTGTTCAGTTGTCAAACCAGATGCTCATTCCTCATCCCTTTATTTGCCATCATATATCATATTCCACTTCTTCCTTTATCTCAATCATTTTCCTCCATGCATAGGATCCTATTATGACAATAGCCATAACTGGATGTTGTTTTTTGCATTACTTATTCCACATGAAAGAGCTCCACAAAGAAGTAGATCTTCTGAAATTCCACCATAGTTTTCCAAATAATTATTTTATAACCTCGTGTAAGGATCTAAATCCTAATCCACTTTCATTTATTTGAACAAACATGGTTCTCGAAGATCAACCTTAAAGAAATAACTAACCCCTTGATGTTGGTTAATACAAAAATCTATTTCTCTCACCCTAACTAGGTGGTAAAAGCAACCTTTAGTCATCATCCTCTTTAACTTTCATATAAGGAACAACTAACCTCTAGGCATAGAACTTCCCTCCTTCCACTCTAGGATAGGGTCATTCGGGAACTAACAATTTGACTACGCGGGTTCTACAATCACTATAACAAGAGTGCAGCCAATCCATATCAAGAATAACATTGAAATCTAACGTTTCTAGCTCTACCAAATCAACAAGATCAACTCAATGGGATAGGGAAACGGGGCATCTTCTATAAACCCTCTTGGCCACCATAGAATCACCAACAGGAGTAGGGACAAAAAAAAGGTTCTAACAACACATCAGGGAACATATCAAATCTCATTGCCACATATTGCGTCACAAAAGACAAAGTAGCACCGGGATCTAATAAAACATAAATATCTATTAGGAAAACTATCAACATACCGGTAGCCATATCCGGAGGATAATCTTGTTCACCTCTAGCCTGGGAGCATAGAATCTATCTTGCTTTGGAGCACTAGTACCTGAACCACTTGGAGGAGCTTGCTTGCCCTCTCTTCCTCTAGCCGTAAGTATTGGGCAGTCTCTCATTTTGTGACCACTTTCACCACAACCATAGAAACCATCCATGTCGGCTAGACACTTACCATCGTGACTCTTTCCACACCTAGCACAAGTAGGAAATAGGGGTCTACTACCTTTTCCTTGAGGCTTAGGGTTTGTAATCGAAGCGCTGAGAGGTGTCAATGCAGCAACAATGGCTCTCTCGATCATCCCAGGAACTGCAGCCTCTAACTGGGAGGCACGCATATCAGTAGAGTAGGCCAGATGCCCTATCTTATACAGCATCGCCTGGGGGATCGGAGGCCTAGAAGGAGTAGTAGCAGCAGCAACACATCTAGGGGGAAAGGGTGCAACAGAAGTGCCAGGAGAATCAGAAGGAGTGGAGCTGGAAATACCTGAAGGCCTGAGTAGGCAAGACTGCCTCTGCAGGTGGTGTGTCAATATCAACCTCCAGGGAGGTGTCCACCGGGGATGCCCTCCTCCTATCAGCCTCATCTCTCTGGTACTTGGCCTCAATGCGCCGGATGTCAGTAGAGGAGGTAGGTGTCACCTCCACATTTGTCTTCTCATCTCTGGGGACATGGGCCCATCTGCAAAGCTCGGTGATCAACACTAGGAATGAAAGTGAGGTCTGCCTCTGCTTGGCTCTCATGGCCATCTCTTGTTCAATAATCATGCCCAAGTTGTGCCTCATCCTGGCTATAATATAAACATATGTTCTTAACTAACATTATGAAAAAATAATTGATTTATATTTTTCAAATTAGTATATTTAAATTGAGTTAATCATAAAAACTAAAAGTACAAGATTTCTATGAA
Source organism: Solanum etuberosum (assembly GCA_029582245.1). Lineage (NCBI taxonomy): Eukaryota > Viridiplantae > Streptophyta > Magnoliopsida > Solanales > Solanaceae > Solanum > Solanum etuberosum. The sequence goes on along the minus strand of JAJONR010003065.1, from coordinate 12,198 downwards.
CATCATTAAATGCATGTTTGACAAAAGATTAATATTATAAATAAAATGTCATAAATTTTTAAAATATTCGACATAAAGATAATCTATCAAGTCTAACTAAAAAATACTAAATGACTTGCAATGTGAAATCTCAAGTAAATACTACTAAAACAAATGAAACTGAAAATATAACATAAGTTATAAATTCAAAACAAAAATTTCAACATAACATACATAAATATTATTTAAAACTAAAGAAATACATAAGTCTATGACCTTACTCAACAATGAATTATACTTTAATTTAAAAATTAGAATACTATATGTTAATGAAAAAAATAAACATGACATAAAAAATAGATAATGCGAAAAATTGCCGATTGGTGGCGGCTCGAATAGCCTTAGACATCACCGACCAACTTTGAATTTTGGCAATTTTTGTGCTGTACCTTTTGCCGAGCATGACCTGGCTCGCCAAACCGGTTCGGCGAGTCTTCCTGCATCTTATTTTCTGATATTTTTCTCTACTTTTTCTAACGTTTTCTACGTTATTTGCAGGAATGCTAGACCCAAAGTTTCTGGTAGAGACATATCACTCCAAAGGCGGTCACAAGGATTTGTAATAAACGAGGAGGCAGCTGCTTCCAGAGCAAAGGCCAAGAAACTACTTCCAAAGTCAGGTAAGGGCAAGGGCAAACCACCCGTAGTTGTTACACCGGAGGTGGCGAGTTCAGATAGTGAAGGGGTCTATGAGACACACCTCACCACATCAGGCAGTGAGGGGAATCACCTGATTCTCAGGTTTCCATCTCTGAGCCTGAGGATGATCAATCGCTTCAGGAGAGGTTGAGAACGGCTCAAAGTCGGCAAAATACTTATGCCGACGTGAGGAGAAGGGACCTAAAATTTGAGGTTAACGATTGGTTCTATTTGAAAATCTCATCCATGAAGGGTGTGATGAGATTTTGTAAGAAAGGGAAGCTTAGTCCCCGGTATGTAGGCCCATACAAAATCTTGAGGCGTATTGATAATGTTGCCTATGAATTAGACTTGCCAAGTGAGTTGGCTTCGGTTCATATGGTGTTTCATGTTTCTATGCTTAAGTGTATTGGAGATCAGGCATCCATAATCCACTTAGAAGGGTTGGGGGTTGATGAAAGTCTTTCATATGAGGAAGTTCCGGTAGAGATTCTAGACCGGCAAGTCAAGAAAATGAGAAACAAGGAAATAGCTTTCGTGAAGGTTTTATGGAGGAATCAACTAGTTGAGGGTGCTACTTGGGAGGCCGAGGCCAATATGAAGTCCCGCTATCCTCATATTTTTCCTTCTACTCCTATTCTAGCTTGAGGTAAGTAGTTCCTCTTGAGTTTCCCAGTTTTTGGAGTCATGTGTGTTATATGAGTTTTTCATAATTTCCCTATGTTATGCATGTTCATGAGAAATTCATGTTTAGTAAGAAAATGAGTTTTCATGATTGATTTTCCTCATGTTGTTGTGCATTAAGTAAGAATGGCCTATATGCTTCATGAGATGAATTGTTGAACATGCTTTAATTATGCTTTTTGAGAGTAAATTGTATAAAGGCTCCATGAGATTGTGTTGAGCATGCTTTTAGCTTGGAGAAGGTAATTCCTCCTAAGACCATGAGAAATGTTGAGATTTCATACATAATGGGTTGTTAGATGTAGTATTAAGTAAAATTTAAACTACAAGAAAACATTTATTTTTGTAAGTTTTCATTTTTTTTTGAATAAATTGAAAATAAAATGTACCTTAAAGTGTGACTTTATTTTTTGTAGTTTATGAATATTTTAAAATAAACTTATCAAAATACGATAAGAAAAAATAAAATCATTAAATTTGATCTAAAAGAAATATTTAAGAAAAATAAAATGGTGTAAAACTTTAGGTTAGGTCAAAAAATATGTGTCTACACCTATCAATGGCACTGACTTTGCTATACAGTCATATGGCGGACGTCCACTTTGCACGGTGGATCGTGCAGAAAATGTAGTGCCCAGTAAAACGGTCATAACTTTTAGCACATAACTTGAATTGACGAACGGTCGAAGGCACTAGAAAAAAGGTTTCACGGCCCTCCATTTTCTTGGTATTAGGCCACAAAAACACTTCATATACTACAAATCCCTTATAACCATAGTTCATATCCAGTATACTTCTAACACTTAAGAATTGATCTAAACCGATATACATACAATTATAAATAATCATGTTTTAGCCTATACACATATGGAGGATGGTTCAGATATTTGCGTTGAAGTTGTGGGCTGTTACATGTTTCAATAACTATTTTCATGAGAATTATGACTTTCACATCATCAAAAGAAATTTGGGATTATCTGAAGAATGAATATGCTGGAGATGAAAGAATACAAGGAATGAAGGTATTAAATTTAATGAAGGAATTCGAATTGTAAAGAATGAAAGACCCAAAGAATATTATGACAGATTGCTCGATATTGTTAACAAGGTAAGTTTAGTAGGAAATGAATTTAAAGATTCAAGTATTGTTGAAAAAATTTGTAACAATGCGAGAAAGAAAAAAGCATGTATAAATATCTTGGAAAATACACAAGATCTATCCAAAATTACCTTGACATAATTGTTAAATTCTTTGCATGAATAAAGGTGGTTTATGAGGCAAGATTCATGGTTAAAGGAGCATTAACAACCCGCCACAAAACTCAAAGCAAGGGTAACTTTTTGAAAATTTATCCACCTTGTTAGTACTGTGGCAAAAATGGATACCGTCTAGATAAATGTTGAAAGACCAGATGCATAATCCAAGATCTGTAAAAAACTTGGTCATGAAGTTGAGATTTGCAAAGGCAAATTTCAAAAAGATAAAACAGTTGCCCAAGTCAACATTGAAGAAGAAGAAGAATATTTATTTGCGGAAACTTGCTTTTCAAAAAAAAATTATTTTTTGGATGATAGCTAGTGGTTTTACAAACCACATAACATATGAAAGAAATCTTTTTAAAGAGTAAGAAAGTCAAAATTGGGAATGGTGACAGTATATTGATAACGCTCAACTACACTTCATTCAAATTTAAGTGTCAGCGGTTACAATCAAGTATAAACCCAACAAAGAGTGGGAGTCGATCCCACATGGAGTGATACAAAAGTGAATGCAATTACGAAGTGAAAGAAGTGTCCTAATCGATTGTAGGATTAGACATTTTCGAAACAATTAAAGTAAATGGCAGGGGTTTGACAACTAGTGTCAATTGGGGGGATTATAGTGAGCAAATAACAACTACGAAAATACAGGAGTAATCAAGTAGAGAGGGATCCTTGGGAATGTGATCGATTAAATGTCAATTTTGTTGTACGGGTGATTAATATTTACTAAAAAACCGTTGAATCTTAGTGGGTAGGCTGGGCCTTAGGTGTAACAACCATTTCTCAATAAACTATTATGAATCAAGCGAGTTCTCTCGAACCTTGACAAGCCCAACAAATATGACCACCCCAAAACCTCAATTAATCTACTCTCTCGAGCTAGATTGGTAGGATCAAATTCAGACCCACTTTCTCAAGCTGAATCCACAATAACCCAATCATTACAATCGTCAATTGATAATTTTAATTCTAAAACCTCTTTCTCAAGCAAGCCTAGAATGCTTTGCTAGAACAGTATTTGCAGCTACAATTCGTCAATTAAAACATAGTTATTAATTGAATCCACTTCAAATCATCAATTAAATTAGTAAATACTAACACCATAAGCTAATTGAAATAAATAATCACATAATCACACCCCCAAGAATGAGGGTCTTAGCCAAACATTATAAAAAGCAAGAAAATATTACCAACTATGTTCTCCATCAGTTTGGGTAACAAATTGCAGGTCTTCACAATGCTCAAAATTAGTTCAAAATACAAACCAAACTCTAAATTTCTACTCAAAAATTCTAAGAACAGTGTTAGGGATCAAAAACCCAATGTAGGAACTCTCAAAAACTCAGAAATATCCCATAAAATATCGGAACGCTGCAACTCTCTTTTTAAAATTGCATTTATAAGATCCCAAATTTTTGGCTTCAGAGCCATTCGGCAGAATTAGTCAAGCATCGCCGACCAAGTCAGTGATGCACCAAATGTCCCTTTCCATCGCCTTCTTGACTTGATTCTTCACCATTCCTCTTCTGTGACTTTAGGCGATCAGGATCTCCATTGTCGATCTAGTCGGTGCTTCGCCGAAATGCCATTTTCCATCACGGAGTTGCCTTTTTCCCAGGGATGGCCTACTGTAACTTTTGGCGAGCTAAAGAGCCACTCCGCGACTAGCCGAGTGGTCTTGGCGGTCATTAGCCATTCTTGTCTTCAGCTTTTTCGCCCCTTTTTGCCCAGTAATGTCCATTCCTTGCTCTTTTGCCTTCATTGCTGCAAATTAGCATTTAAACATCAGTTTAGAGTATAAAATAGGCATTGGGGATACTAAAACTTGAGATATTAAGCCCTAAATGATTCGAAATCCCCGACTCATCAACACCCCCAAATTAAACTTTTTCGTGTCCTCATGTAAAACACAAGATCAATCAGTTCAACAGAGATGTCTACAAATAGTGCTACTCAAGACTCAACATGAATGTACACAAGAGGTTCAAACTACCCATGCAATGTTCAATTGTGCACTACAAGTTTCAGACTGTGACTAGCCATCATCAAATAAAACTCAAGCTCACAATGCTTGCTTCAAATGCAAATTCAAGCTCAACAAAAGTATTTGAATGCCCTCACACCAAGAATGATTCCATGCTCACACAAAGCTCATCAAAATTTCAGAATTAAGGAATCAAAAACAACTCTCACACTCTCAAAGATAAATACATGCATGATTCTACCCATAGGCTTGCATGTATTTTCAAATCAACATGAGATTAAGCTCAATCAAGATCACAAAGATATTTCAAGGCTTGTAACGGGGATGAGGGTTAAGGTATGATTATTTTGGCTTAGTGACTTCTACCTTCATGAAGCATGGCCTGCATTTCACTTTTTTTCCTTTTCTTTCACTCTTTTTTATTTTCACAATCCACCCTATGTTCTTTTAAGCATGATTCATTGGACACCCTATTTCTTTTATCCATTGCACAAACTTTATTTCAACAATTCCTTTCTTTTTCGATCTTTTTCTTCTTTTGTTTTTCTTCTCTTTCTTTTATATGGAGGGGTTCCATCTTTTTCAGCACAATCCATCAAGGGCGACTTTTTCACCAACTTCTTATCTTTCCCTCTTTTTCACCACACCCCAACTTAGGCTTTTGGCCTAAGTTGGCTATTCAAATGGATCAATGTTTCATGAAGGTTATAGGTGATGGGACAAAGTGGTCAAAGTTGTTCATGTTTCATTCAAAGCAAAGGTTAGGCTCAAATGGTGAAAGCTAGGTTCACACTCTCACAAGGTGGTCACAAAGAGGTATAATAGCAATTTTGGCTCACTCTCCACAAATTTTGCCTAAGATCATCTCTATCATTTGCCTACATTAGTCAATTGGACAAACGGAGAAAGTTCTAGGTATTACCACACACATTTCAAGAAAACCTCACCACACATGGCATTCAACACAATCATCAATCAAGACTCTACAATTTTAGCTCGCGTGCAACGATCATCACAAGATTCATTTCAACAACCAGCCAGTCACAATGAGATGATAAGAGTTCACATATGACTTATGCAACTCAAATTTGCCTCATTTGAATCGCACACACATATCGTTTAATCAAGATAACTATTCAAGTCATTGGTATTGATCGCAACCGACAGTCAAATTTGTTAGAGAACAACCAGATTCACAAACTTCAAGAGGTGACAAAATTTTAAATTTGGGTCAAAACCAACATTCACATTAAAATCTAATGGATCAAAAAATCAATAGTCACAAACAAAATCAAGCATTCCCAACAAGAATTCACAACAAGAAAATTATCCATAAAACAACCCAAAAGAGGTAGGTATGAATATACCTCACCCCGCCAAACAAAACTAGCAATTGTCCTCAAATGGAAATGAAATTAAAAGTCTAAAAATAAAGCTTAAAAAGAGTCAAGATCCCCTGTTAGGCCTGAGGTGAAATCTGCATATCCGTGACTCCCTCAGTTTGGGCATCAGTGCCCGACTCAACTCCATCATTTTCTCCATTGGAGCCCACCATCAATGTATCCCGAAGAGATGCCTCCACAGTTGTCTACACCATCGCACCCTCGAGGTCCTCCAGGTCATCATAAACTACAGCATCTCGTGCACCAAGATCCTCTTCATCAGTCTCGGGAGCATCTGACTCGGCATCCTCATCAGCCACAACAGCAAATCCGGTCGTAGTAGTCAGAGGGATCTCAGGAATGGCTGGAAACTCTGTACTCGAGACCTCAGGAAGGTTCACCGTGCCGAATAACATAGAAAGATCCATGGATTTCAGATCATCCACATCACGCGTAAAACTAATAATATCGGCCTTCAAGGTCGTCATATCCTCAGACTGAATCGAACCCTGCTCACATGCCTCCACTCAAACCGTGAGGGTATCCAAAGCCAAGCCATGTGCATCAATCAGCTCTCACTGCTCTCTCAAATCAGCCCAGATAGGAGTTAAGGCTGCAATAATGGCCCTCTCATTCATCCCAGGTATAATAGCCTCTACTCGAGAGGCACGTACATCAGCAAATTGGGCCAGCTGGCCCATCTTGAATAGCATAGCCTGGGCAAAGGGGGCCGGGAAACAACAACAACATTCTCAAATTTTGCATGTCAGTATTTTGAGCTATCAAATATTACAGAAATTCAGTCATAATGTATTAGTCACATAATCAGTTGGGACTAGACTTAATACCGAGTTGGACTAGGGTTCAGCGTACCCGAATAGTCCTAGAACTACGTGCCCCTATAGGTTTATAAGTCCCCTCTATGGGTATTACATTTTAGTGATCACGCCAGTCATGCCTCTATACCTCTGGCAGGGTATATTGGGTCCTTTCGATGGGGCGTATGTGGTTTTATGTCGGTTATTAATAGCTCCCTCACAGTCAGATTCTATTGTATTGACCATGTTATCAGTCACAGTCAGATTTCAGTCTCAGCATGTTATAAATTTGGTCATTGTATTTAGTTAGTTCATGTTCAGTATTCTCAGTATAGTACTATGCTTATCTTATATCATTGCTCAGTTATATGCTTTGTTCAATTATGTTATTATTCAGCTTTGCTCTATCCTGTATGCTTAGTACCTTTCAAGTACTGACGCATACTCTGCGCTACATCTTCTCGTAATGTAGGTTCCGCTTCTCAGCTTCCAGATCACGCATAGATCGATTCTCGATCTCCAGTTCAGCAATATCAGTGGTGAGTCCTCATTCTTCGAGGACGATTGACATGATTATCCTTCTACTTTCAGTCTTTAGTTTCAGTTTTGCTAGATTTAGCTAGGGCATGTCCCAGCATTTCTAGTCAGTTAGAGGCTTTATTTCAGACATAGTTAGATTTAGTTTTAGCTTGGAGTTTGATATTTCATTTGTCGTTAAACTCTCAGATTATATATTCAGACTTAGAATAGGCATCCCCTATCACTTTCAGTTTATGTCATGTTTTAAGCTTCCGCACAGAATGATCTCATTTCAGTTATCATAGTATGCTTATGTTATGCCAGCAGGGTTAGCTTGGGGTCACTCGTGATCCTAGGTCCCGTGTCCGCATCCTGGGGGTAGCTCGAGGCGTGAAAAAATTGGTATCAGAGCATTAGGTTTAAAAGTCCTAGGATGTCTGAAAGCCACACTAAGTAGAGTCATTTTCATGGGTGTGAAGTGCACCACATCTAATGAGAGGGAGGCTACGAAGTATTTTAGGAAAACTTCACTTTCTTTGATACTCTTACTTATCATGCGTGAGGTATGATCCAACTTCTCATTTCTAATCCATTATTATGCATTTTAGATCATGCCTCCTCGTAGAGCTTATCCAAGAAATGCTAATGCACGCAATGCTAACGCAGTTCCTCCAATCCCAGTCCATGAGGTTTTGAATGCAAAATTTCGAAATGCAATTCAGCTTTTGGCTCAGAGTATGACTCGTCAAAACAATCAGCAGGTTCCAGTTCCTACTAATAGAAATGGTGGATCAGTAGCAGCTAGAGTTTGAGATTTTGTTAGGATGAATCCTCCTGAGTTTCTAGGGTCGTAAGTTGGTGAGGACCCCAGAACTTTATTGATGAGGTTAAGAAAATCTTTGGAGTGATGCAAGTGACTGGAAATGATAGGGTAGAGTTGGCATCCTATCAGCTTAAAGATGTAGCTCACATTTGGGTTACTCAGTGGAAAGAAAATAGGGGTACGAATGCAGTTCCTATGACTTGGGAGTGTTTTACCGGAGATTTTCTAGACAGGTTCTTCCCAAGGGAGTTGAGAGAAGCTAAGGCACAAGAGTTCATGAATTTGAGACAAGGTACCATGTCAGTCCAAGAGTACGGGCTGAAGTTCACTCAACTCTCTAGGTATGCTCCACATATGGTTGCTGATTCGAGGGCACAAATGAGTAAGTTTCTGTTTGGGGTATCTGACTTGGTGAAAACAGAGTGTAGGATTGCTATGTTGCTAGAAGATATGAATATCTCTAGGCTTATGACTCATGCTCAGCAGGTTGAGGGAGAAAAGGTTAGGGAATTGGCTAAGGACAACAAAAAGGCTAGAACAGGACTCTACTAGACGTGGCTTATGAGACATCGTAGGATCATTCTAAACCTTGTGCTCTGATTACCAAGTTTGTCACGACCTAAGGGTACCCCCTAGATGTAACATGTCGTATAGAACCCCGAAGGACTCCATACAAGCCACTTAGCTCTCATAACATAAGAAATAGAACAATAAGAGTAAAACAATAGTCCAAGTCCAAAACATTTTAAAAAAAAAAAAGCAGAAGTCTAAAACACTTGTCTCATCATAGCCATCTAATACAATAGAATGAAATTGGGCCTAGCTCATACCTCTTGTTCAAAAGAGAAATACAAAAAAAGGAACTACAATAATGAAAGTCCGTTCTCGAAGCATGAGGACTCACCAAAGCTCGAAAATATCTCAAGTCAACCTCTAGCCAAAACCGATGACCCTGACTGTCGGACCCTACATTTGGGGAAAATGTAGGCAAGAGGATGCGTTAGTACAAAATAATGTGCCAGGTATGATAGACATGCATAAACTATTTAAAACATGCTAAAAGGAACATTTCATTTCATAACAGGCAATTGACAAAGCTAAAACATGGTATAATAGAGTTAGAAAACATAAGTCATAAAATCAAGGTCAATGCAAGCTAACATCATCTTTAAAACCTTTGAACTCATATGTGATACTTCTTGAAGTAACCTTAGTTCATTATTAATGTGAGGAATTAGCCTTAACTAACATAGAGACCATGTGAGCTATAACATGATCCCCAGGTGTCTCCCACACCGAAAAGGGTTGTCTTACTTGTAGAGGTACAACCATGAACTTCTAGCTTAAGTTGATCCACTAGCTAATGTCTATCTAAGACAATCAGCCGATGGGGGCACATAGGTAAGGGATAAGGAGATTGCTTCTAGAAAAGCTCTCACGTAAGGCTCTAGTTTCACCTACTAGTTTTTTAGGTGTTACATTATCTCCCCGTTGGGAACATTCGTCCTCGAATGACATTTCTAGACACCTCTCAGAATTAAAGACCCAAGACTAGCTGCCAATCATGCATGAAACATCAAATAATGCACATTTCAAAGGAGGAAACATCAACTCCGTCTCAACACACTCAATGCAACACAAGGAAGTAGGAACTACATCTAACAACCCATTATGCATGAAAACTTCAACATTTTTCATATCATTGGAGGAATTACCTTCTCCAACTCAAAACATGCTCATCATAACATCATGAAGCAAATCATGCAATTTCTCTCAAAAGCATATTAAAGCATGTTTAACAATTCATCTCATGAAGCATATAGGCAACTCATACTAAATGCACATCAACATGAGGAACATAATTCATGAAAACAGCTCATTTTCTTACTAAACATGAATTTCATCAACAACGTGCATATCATAAGGAAATCATGTGAAACACATATCACACACATGACTCCAAATCATGAAACAAGTCACAAGGAACCCTTTGTCTGAAGCTTTAATAGGAATAGAAGGAAGTGTTAAGGATATCGAAACTATCAACAAATCTTGCTTTCTAAGCATACCATCTCCCCCTTGGGAGCAAACCCCTACTAAGGTTAACATGAAAATCTAACAATTAGCATAGGGATCTTAATAAAATATTTACACCTATAAGGAACTATCAACATACTGATGCCTTCATCCGGAAGGGCTCCTTTGTCCTCTCTAGACCGGAGTGCATAGTAACGACCATACTTTGGGGCATTGGGATCCGGGCCACTAAGAGAAGCTTGTTTGGCATCTCTTCCTTTTGCCGAGAGTGTAGGGCAATCTTTCACTTGATGATCACTCTTTCCACAACGATAACACCCATTCGTACCGGCTAGGCACTTCCCATGGTGGTTCTTTCCACAATTGGTGCAAGTGGGCTTAGGTAATGGAGACCCACTACCTTTCTCTTGGTTAATCCTAGGGGCATTGGAAGATTCTTGATTGAAGGACCTCGTTTTGAACCTTGGTTGACCTTGCTCATCGGGCCTAGCTCTTTTCATCTCTCTATTATTTCTCTTGAGTTTGACTCCTCCATTTGTTGGGCATGCACATAAGCCTAGATATATTCATGTTATCATGGAGCATTGTCGTACGACATTCTTATCCAACTAAGTCGGACACACCCGTCAAAAACCTATTCATCTCATCCCTCGGATCCGCCGCCATTAGATGGAGTATACTTGGATAGTTGGGTAAATTTCAAGGCATACTCGTTGACACTCATGATACCTTGCTTAAGGTTAGTAAATTCCTCCACCTTAGCCTCCCTCAACTCTCAAGGAAAGAACCTATCTAGAAATGCTTTCTTAAACACCTCCCAATCTATGGGACCCGCTCCTACCGGCCTATTTCTCTTCCATTGAGTATACCAAACTTGAGCAACGTCCTTTAATTGGTAAGCGGCTAGCTCCGCTTTTTCTACCGAAGTCACCCCCATGGCATCAATTATTTTATAAACTTCATCCACAAATTCTTGAGGATCCTCTCCCACTTTGGAACCAAGAAACACGGGAGGTTTCATTCTTGTAAAATCCCTCAATCTAGAAGTCGTGGAATTCAAATTAGGGTTCACATGAGTCCCAACGTCTCTATTGACTTGGTCCGTCATAGCTTGAGCCAATGTTAGAAAAGCCGACCTAATTTCCACATCCGTCATAGCAGGAGGATTAATCGGAGCTCGATTAGCTTGAGGAGCTTGGTTCAGTTGAGGAGCTTCTTCATCAACATTGTTACCCTCCATTATCCTTGTGTTAGCCCTTCGTGTATTCATACCCTGAAGACACAAAAGATGGATTAGGAGATGGACTTTATAGAGCTAAACTCTATGGCACGATTTAAAAATAATGAAAAAAGTAAAATTTCCTAAAAATTTAATAGCCTCTCATTCATAAATGTGGCACGCTTCACCCTCATGAACAAGACTCTACTAGACGTGGCTTATGAAACATCATCCTAAAACCATTCTAAAATCTTGTGCTCTCATACCATGTTTGTCATGACCCAAGCCTACACCCTGGACGTGACATGGCGTACAAGACTCCGAAGACCCTCATACAAGCCTCATAGCATTCATAACATAAGACATAAGAAAATGATGCGGAATTTAAAAACTTTTATCCATACAATCGAAGTCTTTATTTAAAAGAAAGCGGAAGTCTAACTTTGTCTCACATGGCCATCTAATACAACATTGAATCAACAATAGGGTCACAGCCCTTTAACATAGTCCAACACATAAAATGACATGATAGAAACTACTAAAGACTCATACGTCCTCGAATCTTGAGGACTCACCACAAGCTAGGAGAATAGTCGATCCAATTTTATTAAATCTTGTAGTCTGTCTACATCCTTTTTTGTCTCTATCCATTGTTCTAGATATTCTTGGTTTATCATGAGAATATTTTTGAGTAGGTTTCTAATTTTAGTTTATCAAGTCTTTTTAATTCTTCGATACAATTTGTCATATATTCTAAATATTCTTTATTTTGAGTTTTTATATATTCATTA